>JARHVA010006373.1:212500-215000 GCA_037957365.1 Torreya grandis | reverse complement strand
TTTTTCTCTCTAAAAGTGCGTACAACTAAACTTGTAACATTCTTAGATCAACCACATTCATGTGGTAAGTTACATTAGATATAGGGGCAAATCCAGGTATGATATAAATACAAAAATAAAATTCCTACTTCGCTGGTAACCCAAACAAATTTTTAGGAAAGACATCCATAAAATCTTTTAGCATAGGAAAATATGCATGTTTCAACTGTTTCTCATTAGAATATTCTTTCAATTGGATTGCATAGAGGTGGAAATCTTTCCTAAAAGCTATTTTACATTATAAATATCAAAATGTTTTACATCTTGTGGACCCTTGCATGCCTTGAAAATCTAAAATTTGGCCAAGGTCATTGGTGCATCATACTCTTTTACCCACACAATCAAGTGTGGCTTTATGTTTATACAGCCAACCCATCCCAAGGATGAGATCATATGACCCCAAAGGAATGATAAATAGATTTTTCTTGGTCTTAAAAACACCAAAATATAATTTTTCTTATTCTAAACATTCAAGAATGGACAGTTTCTTACTAGTACCAAATTCCACTTCCCAACCTTCTCTTATCAAGATGGGTTTAATGTTACATTTTTTAGTATCACAAGGAGAAATAAAATAATTTGTTGTACTAGAATCAACTAAAATAGTTAAATGAAAACCATTAATTATACCTTGGGTTTCAATAGGAGTGTCTTGTAAGTCAACATTGAAGTTATCAATAGCAGAATACACTTTATGGTTCTTTATTTGGCATAAATTTTGTTGAGGATAGTCCTTTTTATAGTGGTTTTCACCACATTCCCAACACATAATAAGCATAGAATATGCTACAAAAATAGTTTTAGCACCTATGGAAAGTGTACGTATGTTGTTTTAGTATAGTTCCTTCTTATAAGAAGATTTGTAAGTTCCACGTGACTTTAAATTTTAGTTCTAATTTTAAAACATGCTATAATTCTTAGTGATTCCTAAAAATCTATGTTTAAAATTATATTTTATAGAATTCTTATTTACGAGAGGAAGGTTCTTAGCCTTAGAATACTACATATTAGACTTGAATTCTTGTCTTTCCCTTTGGCAAGACCTTTCTTTATCTTTAGCCCTATATGCTAGTTTTATGGATGCAACCAGCATTAATCGATTGGTCATGTTAACATCATGCATCATAATCTCCTTATGCTTTAGATTGAACTATATGATTTTAGTTTCTTCATCATACATATGGTTCACATGATGTAATAATTTCAAGAATTTATTTTCATATTCTATAATAGACATGTTATCTTATTTTAAGAGCTGAAAATTAGTGATTTTCTATTCTTTATAGTTTACATTCAGCTACCTCTTGAGAAAATGAGTCTAAAAAATAGTCTAAGATAAATGTTAAGGTTGTTACCCTTCAATGGTGCAAATGTGGTTCTAATATAATGTTGATTTTCCTAATAGATGATAGGCAGCTACTCTAGATTTCATATTGGAAGGCATATTATGAAAATTGAAGTACTTTTTCAACTGTACTAAAAAGAAATTAGCTCTGTCACCTGATTCTTCACCTAAAAAGGTAGGAGAGGTAAGATTTTTCATCTCCTTGATGATTTGGTCAATGGTGGTCAAAGGTAGTTTTTGAATTATAGGTATTTTCACTTAACCCATTTCCAATCTAGGTAGTTCCTCTTGGGATATCAATTCAAAATTATTAACTCTTTATTCCTAGTTATCAATCTTCCCTTACAAGGTGTTAAAGGCTATTACAATCCCACTAAGGAATTATTCATGCTTATCAATTAGAATTCCATCAAGTGTTTTTGCATGGGGTGACTTGGTATTACTATATACATTATTCATTGGTGTTTCATCCATATTATAAATGGAATGTGGCCTCGATGAGCTCTTCCACATTGTCGAATACTAACCCTAGTAGCACTAGCATTCTAAGGATTTTCATGCATGTTGCCTCTACTTGATCACATTCTAACCATCTTGAGAAATCATGAGTGATAACTTATAAGATTACATTTACTTAAAAGAAAACTACTTGTTCCTAACATTCTCTAGAGTAGAACACTACTATGATACTAAATGAAATAACCCTAAAATAAATTTTGGAATTGTATATCAAAGTACACTTATATATGTGTCATACCCACTTTATAACATAATGAATCATTTGGTGAACTACAGTTGAACGTGATTGGAACCAAGAATGTGAAACATAGGTAATTTTCTAGAGGTAAATACATACAAAAGGCACTATGGGAAGCAAAATGTTGTTTAGAGGGATTATGGATTCAGGGCATATGAATGTATGTATAAACTAAAAAGTCTCAAGTGCTATAAGTATCACTCGCTATTAACTCATAGGACTATTTCTACATTTTTAACCCTAGGTAAATGCCTCAACCTCCTTAGTGGGTTCTAGTCCCACTCAAGGATGGTTAGTTAAAGCAAGGGTTCAACTAAGGAGGGTATATTTAAGTTATCAATTAGGTCACTCATGTGTTC
>JARHVA010006373.1:170000-207500 GCA_037957365.1 Torreya grandis | reverse complement strand
TTAGTTTTATTTGTGCAATCATAATACTCATTTCATTGTTATGTTGCTTACATAATTAAAATAGAAATGGAATCCCATGAACTTTAGTAAATACATGCAAAAGATTATAAAAAACCAAGGATCGTCACTAAGAATATTATAACAACAAACAATCTCTACATTACATGACAATTTACTAACAAAAAATGCAAAGAGGTTATTAAATGTTATATAAAATACACTTATGTAATGCACTGCAAGACTAATAGGATTAAGCATGATTTCAGATGATGAGATTGAAAGGTATACCAAATTGTTACAATTACTAATAGATTTCAAACAAGATGTACCATAACAATGTATCATTTTATCACATTAAATACATCACTAGTGGTTATTTTGTGTGCATCATTGCACCAATATTGGGTTCATATTCTACAATCAATGTGTCTCATGTAACATAACCTTTGTCCTTGTCAAATAATTAAACATGACCCATATAACAAGTGAGAACCTATGTATTTGTCATCATGCCTCATATTTTGGGAAACTTGGAGAAGTATGTAATCAAAGATATGTAGCATTAACTCTATTGGACTCAATGATGGGGATATAACATACCTCAAAACACTAGCACCATTTATATTCTATAGACTTCAGTAAAAATTCATCTTTTAGTGTCCTTTGTGTAGTGTTTGATCATTACCCTCTTGCAAGAGGAACATAGTTTATTTATTGTTGCTTATTGATTGGGTGTATATAGACTATTTTATCTTGTGACAAGATTCCCATATTATTTATTCCCATTCATTTTCACTCTTATTTAAATTGAAATAAATGAATCTCTAGTTGTGTATTTGTGCAAATTTTAAATAAGTAAATTGAATGATAATCTAGTTGTCCTAATTCATTGCTAGGAAATATTGATAAAAACATATATTAAACTCTTCAAATCATACGTAAAATTCCAAATGTGTCATTCAAACACAATGTGTATAAACATAATATTTTTAAACTTTTATCAAGTATTAATACTTCCTATCTTACAGTAACCCATCGAATCTCAATCTCTCTGAGTGCACACTCTAAGGGGTTTAATGAGAAAAGGGTGGGCAGACCATTGGGGATTCGTAAGATTATTTTCCCTTCTTCCACTTTTTATCTACACTCTTTTCTACTAAAAAACATTTCCTTTATTTTTTTCTTCTCTATTTAACCCTCATCTAGTCATTTTCCACTTTCATTTACCTTTTCATAAACCTAAGTCCCCTTTCACTAGTTTTAAAACTATGTTAGCTAGGTCAACCCTATATTATTTTTTCATTAGCCCACTATGCTGACATAGTTAATTTTTAGCATGGGTTAAACAATAAAATGTAAACTAGGTCAACCCTTTTGACTTGATTTTTTATAAGGGTCTAGGGTTAGATTTGCCTACATATACAAGTTCATTTTTCAATTCTTTACAGAAGAGAAGAAGCAAGATTTATTGTGCATCTATGTACTGACCATTATACTTGAGGAACAAGCTTAAGGTTCCATACTTTTTTTGAAGATACATATCTTGTCTTGTGGAAAAGTCTTTTAGATGCAATGATAAGTTTTGTATCTTAGAGCTGATTTATACTTGTCATCCTTACACACCACAACAACCTCTTTCAAAGCGCCTTGGCCAAGGGAGAGATTGAGGATTCGTAGGTTCATCTTCAAAGGTATGTATTCCTAAATTTCTTCCTCCTTTATAGGAGTAGATAGATATGCATTTTTACTTCTTTTCCATGAATTAAGATTCAATATACGTTGATGTGAGTATATGTCTTCTATGCATGTTTACTTTCATTGTTTACGCCACAAGCTTTGGTGAGCGCTAAATTAGATTTACCTTAATATTTTTTATTTTAATGATATATCAAAAATAGGACTCCCTTAGGGTTATTGCATGATTGTTCTTGATTGGAGGCTTTGTAACCCTCCCTAACATAGTGTATTATGGTAAGATATCCCATAATCGGGTCTTTTGGATCACCATATTGGTCATGTTCCTACTTAATAAATGTGTCCCCAAATAGAAGTGTATGGTATGATCTATCTCCTCTGAGTTAGGATTGATTTATAAATGTGATGCATTTATTATTGGATACATTTTCGTGAACCTAATGTGAATCTAACCTTTACATGTTTTTTGATTATTTCATCATTTTATTATTTATATAATTATAATACTAAATTGACAGTTTTGACATAGATCTAACTTTTGTGCATGGGTTTAACACATAATCATATCAATATAAATCCATTCTAATTTTTTTATGATTTCCATACTTTAGTTCAGACTATTAGCTCAGCCTAGCCGACCCTTACACTTTTAAACATCCAGTCTAACATACTAGGTAATCCTAATCAACTATGTATATTTTCAGCCATCTGGTCTAGAATACTAGGTCAAGTCTATACATTTTCAAGTTTTTGACAAATAAGATTTATAAATCTAGGTTAACCTAGTCGACATAGTTAGTAAAATTTGCAAGTATAAATCAGAGTACATTAATAGAAATCTTATTTTCCTCTATATCCTCCAACCCACCAAGGTCCTTTTTATCTTTCTTCATCATTTCTATCATTTTTTATAGTACTAATTTCATATTGAGTAGTATTTAAAACCACCCTTGTATAGTAAACTAGGTTGACCATGTCAATGTAGTTCTCTATTTTATGTTCTATCTTGAAACCTAGGTTGAATTTATTGATGTAGTTCATCTTTAGACCCTTGCTTCTATAGTATAGAGGTGCCACTATCAACCCCCTTATGTATTCTATACATACACTATTGACTAAATCAACATTGTACTATGTTTTAAAGTTAGAATTAACCTATAAATGCTAGTAATTATCTCACACTTTTAGTTCTTGTTGCTTTCCATCTTAGAATAGATCACATATTATGATTAGGTGGTTTTAAATATACCATTTAGTTACACTATTTTCTCTTTTATGTACACACTACCAAATCACAAAATCTTAAAAAGTTTTTTAATAATTGTCTACCTAAGGCCTACCCAAGATGATTCCTAATTATTCAAAAACCTTAATGATAATACTATTTACTCTCTTACCAAGAATGGTGGCTTTACCAATCTTCCTTCTTTTTTTACCACACTTCAAACAACTAACATAGATGTTGCTAATCCTCCATCTACAAATAATCCTCCTCCAACCAACACAAGCAATAATCCTCTTAACAACAATAATACCCCACTATCAAATAATAATAAATAGATCGACACAACTCATATTCTTTCATAAGTATTTCAATAAATGAAGATAATGAAAACAAATAATCATTCTCAAATATTGAACATGCAACAAAAATTATTACACATGACTACTCAAACACCTCAAGTCATCATGTTTGAACTAAATAAAAAAAATCCCTCCTCTTCTTAGAGATTCCAATGGGAATATCATCTCTTAACCTCCAACAAATAAAAAAATGCTTAAACATTTTTAAAATCAACCTTAAACCCCATTCATTATATCCATAGATATTGAAAACATTTATCCAACTATCACATATAATGGGACTAAGGACCCTACTATATTTCTTTAGTCTTGTCTTAATCTCTATAATTAATGTATCCAAACTAGAACCTTTTATACCACAAAGCTCTTAACTAAAATCTTTTTTAATGATGCACTTGAACTATACAACCAAATTAATAGACACTCCATCTCACAACTAGAGGATTAATTGAATTCTCTAGTGAAATAATTCCAACATGATGATCTTCTTGAAAATTTCCTTAGCCATTTCATCAATGTTGAATAGCTTCTTAATGAATCTACTCATACTTTCATAAAATGATGGAAGTATCTATCTCACAAGGTGAACCATAACATGAATGATGATAATTTTTTAAAACTATTTGTTACTACTCTTAAAGTTCCTCTTTAATACAAATTTTGATCTTTTCCCCAAAACATTTAGAAGAAGCCTTAGACCAAGTAAAAAAGGTTAGACTTTATTATGACTCAATTTGAAACACCTCAAACAACTATTAAGTAACATTTTAAATCATTTTATCATAAAAGTGATTCATCCAAGCCTCTCCAACCTCAAAATGTAGCATCCAATTCAACAAATTTTAACCTAACCTATAGTACCTTGAGTCTAGAATAACTTAAAAATAGGTTGCCACCCTCTAAATGCATGATCTTTGATCCTTCCAAACCTCCTCCAAAATGGTACAATCCCTATAAATTTTGTTGATGGCATGCTCCTATAGTTTATTTTCATGACGCTTGTCATGATATTAAGCAATGTCTTCTTTCTTACATACTTGGTCCACATTTTAATCTTGATACTCTCACAAAATAACATTATCAGGACTATCTTCAAGTTTCTAAAATTTAATGTCAAGAATCACAATCACATCAACATCAACTACCTAATAAACAACAACAATTGCCCCATACCTATATCTCATCCACTAATGTTATTCAAACCATAGTTGATCATTAATCTCACACTAATAAGAAAAGGATAGCTAACATGAACAACTTTAAATATATTATTGCATCCATTAATCTTCAACCCCTTAATTCACATGAACCAAAGGATTACCTAGTTTAAATTGCTACTCCAAACTATATCATACATGGTCCTCCTTTAACTCCTTTACCTCTTCATACCTCTCATATACACCATATGTTAAATTCAACCTCCCTAAAATCTAACAAACCAACAAATTTCCCTATCTCCAAATGCACCTACCAACCCAATGCAAATCAATCTAATAGTTCAATGTTACTTCACTCCACCTCACATGATGGGTCATCTTGTGATGCCCATCGACATGTCCATTAATAATTTATGGCATCTTATGATTCCCATCCCTAGATCCATTTACCCATTGGGTCATCTTATGATGTCCACTCTTATTGTATAATACATAAAACAAACATATTTAGCTTCAAGAAACCTTTCAAGACATATAGACTTTTATTTCACATGCTCATCTTTGATACAAATGTTAGCATAGATCTTACTTATTATTTTTTTGTCATATGTTTCTTTGTTTTGTTGATTTCAATTCTTTTGGTCACATTGTAGTAGCATCATTTTCACCTTTAGGTTCTTTGGTTTTCTTACACATTACATTTGGAATTTGTTTCTATTTTTGTACTTTTATGGCATTCTTAGCCTTTGTATCTTTATGATTATTTTCCCCCTTATTTACCATTCACTTCATTATTTTTCACCTTGTAAGTTGAAGTGTAAGACCAAAAATTACACCTATCCTTCCTCACAAATTACCACACAAAACATCATTAAATCACTTTTTTTTAAGAATAATAATTTTATTAGAGCTTGTGCTAGATTAACTGTAGGTTAGTATGGCTTCTATAGTAACATGAATATCATAATCATAGCTCTATCTCTTTCATATCATTATTTTATTTCCATGTGATCAGCTATGAGCATATTCATCATTATATCACTTATTACATAGATGGATCTCTTACAATCCCCAAATTTCCCTTATTTCCTTTCATTTGAGGCTCACATCGATCTATTTTGAGATTACACACATAATTGTGTTTAAGTCTAGGAGTCTTTAGACACCTTGGTATTTAGGTCCTTTTATCTAGTGACCAAGTGTAAGATTTTTTGTGTTTGTGATATTTAACACCCATGTTTTGTTCTACAAATACATATGGAGGAAGAGGAATACGAAAAATACATCAAGAAAGTTAAAAGACAAATAATTTAACAAAATGTAATGATCTCAAAGGAAACATTAAAAAATACAAAAATTCAATTCACACTAAAATACATGATTCAAAGCACATCTCTTTTTCTAGTCAAATCTCAAACTCTATAGTTGGCCCCATAATAGAACTGATGTCTAATGGGGTATGGTATGCTAGTAGACTAGAAAAGAGAATTAAAAAATATTTTAATGGTACCTACTTTCTCACACAAGTACCCAATCTTCATTGTAGACCAATGGTTTTGTAATGGGTCTTGAGGAATGGAGAACACATTTGGAAAGGTAGGTCCATTTAATTTTCATGAATATAGCCTTTACGGGATGATCTATATACTTCACTTGTTAGCCCAATTTTTTTGTTCTTTATTCAAAATTTATTAAGTCCTTGGTGTTTATAGTTCTGAGTCTTTCTCACTTGCCTAGTATGTGTCATTCTTTCTAAGGATCTTCACATCACCCATGTGGTGCCTCACATTCCTTATTTACATAATATTTTCCTTATATTATCAGATATTAATTTTATTTGATCACATTCTTTATCAAATCTACCTTATTATGCCTCTTGGTTTATAGTTTGTGAGTTACATTATAAGACTTTAGATAGGTCTAGGACTTCTCTTACAAACAACCTTATACCATTTGATTACCACACCATCTCATTGACATAATAGTTATGTTATTAGGTGGTTGTGTTTTCTTACATTTCATCTTAGAACAATCAATAAGTTTGATTTTTCATCCTTTAGAGCTTCTTGATTTTCATTTCTCCACCATATTCTTATTTTATTTTTACGGACTTTACTTTTCTTACATATGACTTCTTCCTATTTGTCTTACATCTTGAATTACATTTCATTTTCAATCATTCATGTTTTTCTTTTAATATGATTTAACATGCTTATCTTACATGGGGGTACTTGTCTTTTACTTCTATTTTTTTTTTAAATTTATCTTATATTGATATTTCATTTGTAATTCATATTTTACATAGTTCTCAACATGATTTAGTATGTTTTACATTCCTTTTTTCCATTTATGTGTTACATGTTTTACAATGATTTACTATTTTCTACAATCATTTATGATTCATTTTCCATCCTTTTTTAATTCATTTGAATTCAATATTTTAGCCTTTCCTCAACAATACTAACTTACCAATTCTCTAATGTCCATCATATTTTTGTATCTACAAACTCATTTTTCTCTAATCTCTATAGGTCCACTTAATGTTATTCATGTTAGATACCTTCACTTCTCTTAAAGTCTACTTATTTATCTACAACAATAAGTAATTGTATTTATTTTTCAATTATATCTTTTCATTTATATTATTTTTTGCTTACTACACTTTTCATAGCATCATTGTTATGTGTTATCATTTTATATTCCTAAAGTACTTTCCCATGTTGCACTCACATGACATGCGATGAGATTCAAGTGGGGCATATCTATAAACATAATATTTTCAAACTTTTATTAATTAATTACATATTCTCTCTTGCAAGAACCCATCGAGTCTCAATCTATCTAAGTGAACACCTTAAGAAGTGCAACAAAAAATCGGTGGGCATATCATTTGGGATTTACAATATTATTATCCCTTTTTGACTTTTTATATACACATTTGTCTCCTAAAAACATTTTCCCTAAGATTGTTAATTACCACTTTCATATACCTTTTCCATATCCTAGATCCCATTTTAGTAGTTTTAAAAATATGTCGACTGGGTTGACCCTAAATTGTTTTATCATCAACCCACAATATCAATGTACTTCATTTTTAGCATGGGTTAAATAATACTAGGTGGACTGGATTAACCATATTTTCTAGAATATTTTTAAAGGTCTAGGGTAATATTTGACTACATCTACAAGTTGATTTCACCATTATTTAGAGAAGAGAAGAAAAACTAATATATAATGCGCATTTTCTTATTGACCATTCTACTTGAGGATCAATATTAGGGTTCCATACTTTCTTTTGAGATACAGATCTTATCTTGTGGAGAAGTATTTTGGATGCACTAATAGGTTGTGTATCCTAGATTTTATTTATCCTTGTCATCCTTACATACCACAACAACTTCTTATGAATAACGTTGGGCTAGGGAAAGATTGAGGATCAGTGGGTTCATCTTCAAATGTAAGTATTTATAATATAGTTCCTCCTTTGTAAGAGAATATAGATATGCATGTGTACTTATATTCCATGTATTAGAATTTTATATACATTGATATTAGTATATCTCTTCTATGTATGTTTACATTTATTATTTCTAACCTCGACTTTGTGCCACAAGCTTTGGTGAGCAATAGATTAGATTTACTTTAGTTGTTGTTAGTCTAGTGAGATATCAAAATAGAAGAATCCTTTAGGGTTATTGTATGATTTTACATCATTTGAGGATTTGCAAACCTATATAACATAGTTTATTATGCTAATATATCCCCTAATTGGGTCTAGTGGATCCTCATATTGGTCATGTTCCTACTTAAAAAATATATCACTAGTCGAAAGTGTATGCTATGATCTATCTTCATTGAGTTAGGATTGATTTATAGACATGATGCATTTTTTATTATATAAACAATGTATTTTATGTTTTCACCTCTTGTCTTCAATGGGACAATTAGTTGTATTGGTTCTACTTTTGAAATTGAAATGTTCAATAATATAAAAAACATAGTAAAAATTCCCATTCTTCATAACAACTTTTAAAATGTTAGAATCCATTGTGATAAACTATAATATACAAAACACATGGTACCTGATAGCATAACATTCCTTATTTTAAAATTTCACCCTGAAAGGAAATAAGAGGAACTTTTTGCATAGTTAACAAATTCATGAACAAATTGTTCTAGAATGCACATGTAGGATTAAACACCAAATATTAACAACTTATAAATTACATCATCCCATTAAATGATAGCAATCACACATCTTGTTATCCTAATTTTTTATTTTTATCAAATGTCTCTTCTTCATATAATCATGATATTTTAAAATAATTTTATCCTTGTGATCTTATCACAACTTTCATAAGGCCCTTCACAAATCTTCAAGATCCATATGATGGACTTTTCAATGGAAATAAAATTTAACTATAAGAACCAAAAAATAAGTTCAAAAGGGTTGCAAAAATGTAGAGAATAAAATGGATCAAAATAAGTCAACTTTCATGTTACACTAATCATTATATCTTTGCTTCTCATCAAGCTCAACATAATAATTCCATCGATGTGAGAATGTCAATGGTAACAAATAAAAGATGACAAACCATTGGAAGCTAGCATCTACAATTGGTGATAAAATTTTAATAATATATTTTAGATCCCCATTAAAAGAAAATTTCATTATAGTACTGATAATAATAAGCTATCACTAGGATTTTCTTGAAAATTAAGTATAACTCTATCACCTCTAAAATAGAGACTAAACAGATAAATCAATTTTCCATGGACAACATTATAGTGTGTTATTAATTTTCAACAACCAACCTTATAACATGATGATCTTTTATAAATTTTAGGTTTTTCATAGTTTTTTTTTACCAAACATGATGCTCTTACAATATTTTTTATCAATAATTTATGAAAAAAATGTTATAAAATGCTCAGTCATGTAAGAGTGTTGATACTTTAAATTTAGAGCAGAGACAAGATTTAATTTTTTCCTCTTTATATACCCAAGAATATAAGCATTCTTTATGAGAAATGGGCATAGACTTGATAAAGGCTAGTCAATGACAAAGATAACTTAATAGTAAAAATATCTTAAACATAATTATTTTAAAAACACTAAGAGAGATCAATTTGAATGTACCTATCGTAGATTTTTAATATACCACAATGGTTAATGTTTCCATTAATTTATCATTTTATTATGAAATATGGCCTCAATCTAGATGCATCACGGTGTCTATCTCAAAAAAATATTTTAAGGAACAAAAATCTGGACCATATGCCTAAGATATCATGAGTTTTCAATCTTCTTCTCCAAACAAGAAGAAAAACTTATGTATGACAATCAACATCAAGTTTAAGGTCAAATTTTCAATTTTGTGATCAAATGGATATCAAGTTTAATCTAAAGCATTTTATTGACACTTAAAACTATTACACTCCACCACCACCACTTATTTCTATTGTTATTTATGCTTATGAACGTAATTAGATATCTTTAATGTATATATACTAATGATATCACAAACATGATAATTAGGTTCTCCTTTTGAGATCAAAGTGTTGTATTTTAATGATAATTACATTAAATATAAATATAACCAACCAAAAATCCACTTATTATTGATGAAAAAAATTAATATATGAGAACCAAGAAGAAGAATTTGTTGTTACTAGACATAATATACCATTAATCACAAAAGAGCATAAAATTCATTATTTAAAACATATGATTGAAGAATTTTGTGCCGCAAGATACAACTCATGAGAAAAATATTAATCATATAAATCCATCTCTCACACAAAATCAAACTTTTAATTTGTGCATGAAAGTATAGGTATAATGTATGGATCAAAGTTTCAGAACATAAATATGCATGCTCAATCAGCTAATTCATTCATCTTGCATGATAATTTTAAACCTATCTTTTAAATCCTTTGTTATAGTGAATATCAATGCAAACTAACTTATATCATTACATGTGAGGAAAAATTAAAAAAACATTAATAAACATGTCTTGTTTCCACCTATTATGAAACATCATTAGTTGTTCATGGCTTTATATACATAGTAAGACCATGCCCATAGAATAGATTATTCTATAATTCAAATGCATTACTGTCCTATTTTTTAAGCTTCCCTTGTTATTAAACTATATTATTTTTAAATACATCAATTTTCAAATAATTATCTCAATAAAACTTTCAAGCAACTACAATGACTAAGAATTTCAATCTTATCCACAATCACTGCTAGCAATAATTCTATTTTTAGTATGTGTTCAAAAACATAATAAAAAGGGTTACAATAAAAATAATAAACAATATAAATAAAATAAAAGTAAATAACAATGACTAAACAAATGTAATAGTAGAGAGAATTACTTCTTCTAGAGATCTAGTATCCTTGAAGCAGTAGTCTTCTTTGCCCCTATCACGACAATTTATTTCTCAAGCTCAGATAGTGTTTTTTATGTTTAATAATGAAGGGGTTGAAGTATAATTAATTTTTTAATTTATTCACACTCTTATTTATGTTTGATTTCAGTTTTAATTTCATTAAAAATTTGTTTTAAATCCTCCATGTTTGATTGGACCTATGTTTAGGCTCAAACATATCACAAACCAAAACAAGTCTACAAAATACTAATAACATTTACCATTTGATTTCAATCCATACATGAAAAATATATTGATTTATTTCTTGTAACATGTTGAAATGATCTTCCTCATGCTTATTTTCATCAATGATGGCCCTAGTCTTGAGGAGAGGCAATTCAAAAGTAATGATCTCCTATAAAAATGACTAGTAGAGGATTTCACACTCAACGTAATTATCAATGTCTTTTTCTATCTCTATGGAAATATATATATATATATATATATATATATATATATATATATATATATATATATATATATATATATATATATATATATATATATATTAATATTTATAAGAGGTGAGTTTCCCTTGGTAGTGGTTATACATGTAAGAAGTCTATTTAATCACATAATCATCTTCTTGGGGTTGATGATAATTTCTTATCAAAAATTAATCCTAATGTTTTATCCCCTCTAAGGATGATAATCAAATTATTTATTATAATAATTTTGAATAATTTTATTGTTAACATATATAAGCATTCAAGGAGTATCAACAGAAGAAATAAAAAGTGAAAAAACTAAATAAATTACAGAAAGAAATTAGGAATATCTCTACACATAATACAACAAAATCTCAATCTCTTCAAAGACAAAGAGAAGAAACAACCCACATTCACAAGCACAAAGAAGCAAATAAAATTTCATGACAAGGTATTGTAATTGATGCATCTAGATGACCTAAAAACATGATTTACACTATCTTTCAATAAAAGGTGCAAATGATGAACTCCTATAATTATTGTAAGACATTAAATTTTTTAATTATGAATAAAACATTATGTATCAAAATTAAGGCCTAAAAATTAATTATTTAAGGTAGAATAAAATATGCATCCTCAAACAAAAAACCCTTCATAGGCTCAATGCATACATTAAATGTTAAAAATATATGAAAAGGAAAAAAAGAACATAAGTCTATTTTCAAAACTGAGAAAAATGTTATTACCTTTTCATTAAAATAAAGCATCATCATGAAAAAATCTAACAATAAAAAATACTTTATGACCCTCTTGACATATACATCCACAAGTAAACTTCAATGCCTTTAAAAAATATATAATTTATTAGTAATGAGGCTATGAATTTTTTTAAAACCATAACCTGCTTATACAAACCCCCAAAATCCTTGATCATAAAAATAAACTAAACATCAAAACACCCAGAAGGGAAATACCCTAAGAAAAAAATCACATCTTATTCAAGGGTTGGTAGATTCCCTATGTACATTGATCCCTCAAACCCCTACGTTTTTCTCTAATTTTCCTCTTTCATCAATGGAGTTTGAATGTTATATGTCTTAGAGTAAAAAGATAAGGTTTATAATTTATATAATAGATAATCTCTATATAACTATCATGTCCATGCACAAAATAAAATGCGCATAACACATATGATTCGTGAAGCCAAAAAAATTTCACGTATCCCACCAGTTCATTTGGGGCACTATTTTCTAGATTGGCAATGAGTGTATTAGCTGAGTGGATTGATAATATAATTTTTTTCCCAACCCATCTAAAAAAATGTGAAAATTCTCAAAGCTCTTAGGTTTGACAATTACCTCCCATATTGATTAATTATTTCAAACAAAAGAAAATAAAATCCAGGAATTTAATAGTTTTCCATATTCACATTTTGTATGCCACATTCTTTGTAGTGCAATTGGAATTTTATCCACCACATTTTTAGTTTAGATGAATGTGTTTGCATTCAAATTTGGTGGATATATTATTTCCTAAATTATGGGAAAGAAAATTTGAAAAAAAGGTAGAATATAACCCTAATATCAATTAACATATTAAAAATGTTTACCTATAAGGTCAATTAAAGAAAGTGTCCCAAATATCCATCGAGGATACATAAATATGCTATTAAATACTCTTGAGAAACTAGATTTTACCTGCAAAGAACAATTCTAAGATTTTTTAATAGATAAAGAAAGTGAGTAATTTTCATGATTTATTTATAATGTTTTATTCAAAGTTTTAAACCATGAACTAAAGAATAAAATGCCATATAAAAAGAGTAATTTACAAAGGATCTGATAAAAATGTAGATAGATTTGATCACCACACCCAATGTTGGCACTTTTTCCTTATGGACAAAAGAAATAAATTAAAATACAACTACAACTATGTTTCATTTGTTGGTTGAGATAAACCAAGTAAAACTTGAAACATAGAAAAAACTTTGCAAACCCTAGGGACAAACCCTAGAGAAAACATATGTACAAGAAAGAGTGGCCATAGGATAGCTTCAAAAAAATATAACAAAAAAATTGTAAACTCAAGCATATAAGAAAATAAAAAATTATTATAGGTGCGAAAAATCACTACCACCATAGAACATAGTCAAAGATGACATCTACCACAACTACCACTTTTTTTTCTATAACTGACCTTAAAAGTTTAGATAGTTGCCCTGGTGATCTATAGAAAATTGTGCCAAAATTAAAAATTATAGAAAATATTTTTTATAATATACTACACATAGGTTTCATGTTGCAATGATTCTTTGATTGGTCATAAGAGATAGTTAATTGTAAGGAATTTTAGGTGTAGTCATTTCCCCTCTTATATTAACCACATAAATATGACTGTAATGCCTTGAATCACATGAAGCAACACATAACATAAAATCCTTAACCAATGAATTCACCCCAAATAATATTATTTTATTCACCCAATTAAATAACATGTAACTTACCTAGGGAAAATGCCCACATATTTATTATCACATAAAATGAGGCAAACCAATTGGACAATAGCATGTGGTGTAATAACCAGTGAATGCAAAAAGATGGCAACATTTTTTTTATACTAATAAGATGAACTTATTTTTTATTGATAAATAATGCCCAAAAAAATACAATATTTAGAAGGGCCAGTAGTCAATTAAAATGTGAGTTGTATTAAATATTGTAGTGTTCTATTTTAAATATTTTTATAAATGTTTCCAACAAAAATAAAATCTCATATTTCTAAGGCTTGATAGTCCATTAAAATGTGAAATAAATTAAATATTGTTATTTTTTATTTTTAATAGTTGAAAGTAGGATATATTAAAATATCAAAGAGAGAAAGAAAGAATAAGGGCTTAATTAATATTAGTCAATGCACTAACTCAGTTAACTAGGGTAGGCATTAGCTACATATGAAATCTTGATTTTAAATCTTTAACCACCTAATGCCAATCTCATATTTGCATTCACATTACCAAGATCAATTATCTCTCTATTAGGCCTAGAATAATGTGGTTTCTCTCATTACCTATATTTATTCAAAAAAATTTAAGTCATAATTGAATATTATCACATTTAATATGTCTTAGTTTATCACAAGAATCTACGACTTCAAATCGAATGATACTCTTTCAATGACCTTAAATAATATACTCAGTCCTAAGACAATAATTTATCTCAAAAACCTCTTATTCAACTCCCAACACAACCAAATTCACATTTCCATTTCTTTGAAAAAATTATTAGTTCTTTTAGTAATGATTTAATTCAAACATATGAACTTTTATGAATAAATCAGCTATCAAAACATAACTTGTAAATATGCGTATTATGTCTAATTCTGCCTCTTGAATAAAAAGGTATACAAAGTTATAATATTAATCCTATTTTATTCACTCAATCAATTAAAAATGCATAATATAGGCTCAAATTAGTTATAATATATTTTTAAATATATTTAAGACAATAATTATGTCGCTAAATCATAATGAAACTTGGGTCAATCCTAAACTACTACATGACTATAGATAAACCCCTTTAGATCTTAGAAAGGTGTATTTTAGTTAAGATAACCTCAATAAATTTATAAATTCTTCTTTAAATTTACATGCATCATCTAGAATGATGATGAAACTTTTTATTAGTTTATCAAAGGAGAATAAATTCTAATACAACCCCTGCTCTCTAGGTCTATACATACATATTCTGGCATATTCAAAGAGTCCTTTCTAAATTTAATCACAAATGACTTTGATAATCTATTTTGAAATTTTCATACAATGTCAAAAAGCCTAAACATAACGTTTAGACCCTAACAATAATTCAAAACCATCAATTTACTCTTATTTTTATCCTTCTCAGTAGACATCTACAGGTTTATAGATTACATTTAGCTAGAAATCATGATTTTTAAATACAATTAAACTAAAATTGAATAGAGTTTCCTATAATATTATAGTATATGTCCATAAAATTTCAACAATTTTTTTTTGTGGTGTTTTTAATTTTGAGACTTTTGTGCAAGAACCCTGATTTTGGGTTTTCTAAGAAAATAAGGGACTTAAAAGCTATAAAATGATAGTTCATAAATATAAGACACATTTTTAAGTACTTATAACTCCTATCAAGACTTTCACAACCCTATCTTACATCTCCAAACTTATATTAAATATCATGCATTAAGAAATATGTCTAACAAGTTGAGTGTAGGTCACTATAAACATTACAAAATAGAGTTTTAAAGACTTTTGACTATACATTTTTCAAAACCAACACAAAGATATCAAAATTTAAATAAATCCTCATTATTTACCTAGAAAATAGTATGATACACGAAAATTTCTTCTCAATTTCCTTTATCCATGTGAGAAAACTATATTGATGTATGTATAGACCTTTGAAAATAATGGTAGACTTGGCTTTACCATCATTAATGATGATAACATGGTCCTTTTATGCATGTTAAATTTTTTAAACATCTCCTTATCATTTTATTTAATTTCAATAATATTTCTTTATACTTACCTAATCTTGGAATGATTAGGTTGATATTCTCCTTTAACCGCTCAAACTTAAGTTAGCAAAATGCCTTGTTCTGAGTATTTTTTTGTTAAATTTGCTATATTTTATTTCCTCAGATAACTATGAAACTAATAAGGATGAAAATAATCCTTGATACATCATATATCACTAATATGGTATAAAAAAACTCTTCATAGTCATTATACAATTACATTTATTCATATATTTATAAAACAAACATTTGAAATTTAAATTTTTGAGTTTTAGAGGGAAACTCTCCAAATCCTCTTAATGTTCTAAAATAAATTAATAATACCTCAAAAATTATTATTATGATTTTAATGGCCACTTATGACTACTATAATCATTGGTAAGACTTGGTTGATCTATTTACAAGGATACTCCTACATCAAACCACCAACCTTGAAAACATTCATGAGTCTATGCTCATGATCTCCTTAATTTTGTCTTTCCTTGATGTAATGACCATGATTAAATTTATTCAAGAAACATTTAATATATGTGAACATTTTTTTGGTTCCCACATTTATACCTTATTTTCTTTGTTAACTTAATCTATGCTATCGCTTGCCCTTTTTCCATCATCTCTTCAATCTTCTTTTAGATATATTTACCTTGTAGTATGAGGATATCAATTTGTATATTCTTATATTAAATTATTTATATATATATATTCACTATACCATATAGTCCAGTGAAATATTAGTTAAAAAAATTGTGACTTTTGAGTTTCTCTCTATCCTTGCATTCATACTTATTGCTCAAGTACATAATCTGACTTAACAACCATAGTTCATATTTATTTTGGATAACCTAGCCTCATGGAAAGTGTCGATATACTCAAATTCTATTTTTTTCACAAAATTTTTACCCTTATCCATTGTTTATAAAAATCTCTAAAGCTTTCATTTTTTATTTTAATTATTCCATGCTTTGGTAGACAAATACATTATCTTGTTTTTTTTCAAGTATTCATCACCTATAATCTAATGTTCAAGGTTCCATATTTATTTAAAGATATATTATTTATTATAAGTGGACATATACTTACAAAGAATTATTACATCATTACTATTTAACTTTAAACATTTACCTTCTTCCTCCTTGATTGCTTCATGAAATTTGTAGTCTATCTCTTTGTCATCATACCTTTGTCCTTGGTTTTTCTATTTAGCTTGAAACTCATTTTATTCATGCTTCATTAAAATTACACCAACTATATTTTCACTATCATCATCTTCCTTATCCTCTTGAATGAGGATTCTTTTTATTTAGCCAATCCTTTGTGATGGACACACAACTATAGTTATTTGCTATCTTCAACTACTAAGACTTTTTAATGAGTCTCTTCTTCATCATATTTGTTTATGATCCTAATTCTTAGCACAAAAACTCTTTATTAATGAACAAATTGTGTACCTATAATCAAAACAAAAAAAACAATATTAGATTTAAAACCTTGAGGTCATGAATCCTCTTGAATGTCTTGTGATTATTACTAGTCAGATTCTCAAAGTATTTATCCCTTTTCAGGATAGCATATGTGAATCTTTGACTCATCTTCAAATAACTAATCACTTTTCATTTTTCCTTCAATCTAAAAATCTATTCTAATCTCTCCATACTTGAACTTATCGGTCTACTTACATTACAGTCATAGTTCTCTTTTCAAGGAAACTCTCTCTTTTTGCCTTCTTATTTCAACCATCAAACTGATTGTCCATATTACTGATATTTTAAATTCCCATCTACACCATGGGTTATTCATACTGTCTACCATGAACTTCATCACATCTATCTTTTACATTACCTCATTTATTTACTTTTGGAAATATTATTCACATTTCTTTCTTCTCCTTTCCCTTTCTTTCTTTTATTTGACCTAGTTCTTAATTTAACAGAATCCCTTTATCACTTTCATCACCTTCTCTAGAAAGTATTTTTCACCTTGATCTATTTCTTACCTCACCCAAGTTTATTAAAACTTTTCCTTTTGAAAACTATCTCTAATTCCTCTTACCTTAGATTTATATCAAGATTGATTATTGTACTCTTTACTTGAGTTTTACTAAGTGCTTTATCTTCCTTCAAGTCTCAATGGATTTGACTTTATGATCTTCCTTTTGTAAACACATACAACTTACCACTTCAATAAGCACTTAGAAAAAATATCCACACACATAAAATCTTGACATATACTATTATACTAAAAATGAATCCAATCTCATACTTGCATTCACATTCTGAAGAACATTTATTTCACTACTAAGTGTAGATTGGTGTGACATGGCTCATTAACAAAAATTATTAATTTTGTTTTCAAAGTCATCATGTAATATTATTTCATGTACTATCTCTTAATATGTCATGAGAATATCTAAATTTAGATTATAAAGTATTCTCTCAATAAACGTAAACAATATAATCAATCCCATGATAGTAATCTATCTCAGAAACCTCTTATTCAACTCCGAACACAACTAAATGCACATTTCCATTTATTTGGAAAAAATTATGAGTGTTTCAAATAATTATTTAATTAAAACTTTGTATCTTCTATGAAGACATCCACTATCAAGATTTAACTAACAAACTTAGATTATAAATAGGCCTATTAGGCCCAACTCTACCTCTTGAAGAAAAAGGTATGTACACTTTAAATTTTAAACATGATTTATTTAGTCAATTACTTCACAATACCTAAAATAGACTGAAATTAATGATAATATATCTTTGAACATAATTAAGACACCAATTATGTTACTAAATGATAATGAGACTTGGGTGAATCCTATATTACTATAGGACTACAAATAAGCCTCTTTAAATCTTATAAAGGTGCCTTTTCTATAAAATCACCTCAATAGTTTCCTAAATGCTTCTTAGATGTTTCATGGATCACCTATAATAATGATGAATCTAGTCTTATTGTTGGCTTATCTAAAGAGAATAAACTTAATTACAACCCTTGATCACTAGGTCTTTATAGACATATTCTAACTTCTTAAAAGAGTTTTGACTCAAATTAATCACTAATGATTTGGATAATCTTGACAGGACATTTTATAATGGCCATAAAATGCCAAAATAATTTCACATGACATTTGGACCCCAAAAATAATGTAGAACAATCAATTTTCTCTCATTTTTAACCTTCTTAATGGACACCTGCATGTTTACATAACATAGACAACTATATTTAGATCAAATAATGCTTCCATGATTGCCAATGATATAGCATGGTGAATATGTACAACATAGAAACATTTAGAAAAACTATGACTAATCTCAAAATACCAACCATACTAAACTAATAAGTAATAGTTAAGATTAACAATGTAATAACATAGTAACATTCCCCACTTTATTACATTATTTTTACAAATGTACGCTAGAAATAAATAAAATTTCACCTTGTCAAGTGACTTGTTAAGTATATCTACTATCTGTAAATCTACTGGGTAGTACTATAATGAAACATGGTGGTTTAAGATGTGTTCTCCAATGTAATGTCACTAGAACTTAGTGTGTTGGGATATTTCATGAAACACTAAATTCTTGAGAAGCTTCAACACACCATTATTATCACATAAAATGATTGGTGGTTGATCTTTCAGAATATGTATGTCGGATAGAATGTAATGTAACCAAATTTATTTACACATATTTCCTCATGTAGTATGATATTATGCCTCTATGGATGAGAGAGAAACTACTAATTACTTCTTACTAATCCACGAAATCAGTATAGATCTAAGATGAAAGATGTATTTTGAATTTAATTTCCTATCATCAATAAATCTAACATATTCTAAGTATGTATAACCTTACAATAAAAAATGTGATTTATTATTATATTCTACACTATAATATACTTTACCTTGAATATATCTCAAAATGCGCTTCATTGCAGTGCATGACACTTATTTGGCTCTTGCATAAATCTATAAATATAGATCACAAAAAATCATATGTTTGTTCTAGTATATGTCAAGTAAATAAGACTCCCAAAAATTTGCATGTATTGTTTTTCATCTACTTGAGGCTTAAATCATGATAGTTGCCAAACTTTTTCTAGTAGAGTTTACATTGGGTTGCAATCTATCATCCCGTATTTCTCAAGTAGCATCTTGGAATATTTCATATGTGAGATAAAAATGTGATTCTTTTTTTTACATAATTTCAATTCAATAGAATAGTGAAATAACTTTGAGTCTATCGTATTGAAATATTTCTTCAAGTCATTATTTACTTCTTCAAAGAGATCATCTAAACTTCTTGTGATCACAATATCATGTACATATAAAATAATAATTATAATCTTTGTGCCTACCTTCTTGATATACAAATTTGAATTTGAGGGGCTATGAATGAATCCATGATATAGTAGATGACCATTTATCTTAATATTCCATGCCCTTTATGCTTGCTTAAGTTCATAAAGTGACTTAATTAGATGGCATACCTTTTATTATTGTTTTTCATCGATGAAGCCTTCTAGCTAGGTCATGTAAACTTATTATTTGAGATCACCATTCAGGGATACACTTTTGACATCCATATGTTAAGGATTCCATCCCTTTTGTTGTTCAAGTCTACAAATAACTCTAATGGTCTTAATCTTAGTAATGGGTGCAAAGGTCTCCCATTAGTCAATTCCTTCTTGCTGAGCATATCCCTTTAAAACAAGACATGATTTCTATTTGTTGATTGATCCATTTTGATCATATTTTGTCTTAAAAATCCACTTTTAGCTAATGTATTTCTTCCCTATAGGTAGATTGACAAGTTCCCATGTCCCATTTTTAATAAGGGACTCATATTTAAAATCCATGGCCTTCTAATGAGGTTGACATAAATCCTCTTGAACTATCTTTTGTTTGGTGCTGCCATGTATTGAACTCATCAGTATGATAATATCTTTATTTCTCACTTACCTTCTTGTCTAAACTCTTAATGAAGTATCTGGATAATAATTCATGTGTGAGTCCTTAATGGTATTTTCTACCCATTTTAGATTTTGATATTATTACTAATTCCATGAATAGTTATCCTCTAAATTTCCAAGTTTAATGAATAATTCTCTTTTCAAATCACATCATTTGTGACAAGATTTTTCATTCTCATCATGTAACTATGGGAATAGTCTATGAGAGGTGGTATTTTATGACTCCTTTTATGGTAATGAGTTCAATGATGATTCATCATAAACCACATCTCAACTTTCATAAATCTTCCATGTCTCTGGATCCATGAGATGATATAATTTTAAGGTAGTGTTATACCCTAATAAAGGGCACATGAATGTCCTTGGTTCCAATTTATTCCTATTTTTATCTAGGAAATCCATATATGATGTATAATTAAACAGTCCTAGATGCAAGATCAAAGGTTTATGACCACACCATTCCTCTTCTAGTGTTTTATCTTCAAATATATTTGTAGGTGCCCTACTAAGAAGATATAGAGCTATCTGAACAACTTTTACCCATAATAGTGCCTCTAACTTTGTAGTCGAAAGCATACTAAAAACCATCTCCATAAATAAATGATTGTGTTTCACTACAATTCTATTTGGCTAGGGTATATAAGGAGAAGTCAAATGTTATTTGATGTTATGTTTCATTAAAAATTCCAAGAACTCATTTTATGTGAATTTACCCCTTGATCTAAGTAGAGGAGATGAAGACACTATTAGGTAAAGGAGGAGCCTCTTCTAGGATTTAACATATGCACTGCGTAATAGATATAAACACACATAGATCAATTTTAAACTCAATTATATTATTATTTCACACTATCTTAATGATAAAGAATATGGGAGTTTATAATTAAATAGGAAAACTTTTTCCTATAATTAAAGACATCATATCTTCTTAAATCTCTCACCTGACTACCTAATATAAGTCACAAATCTATAATCAATATATTTTTATAAATCATAACAATATAACATAATAATATATTATAATATAATATAATATAATATAATATAATATAATATAATATAATATAATATATATTTGTAAAATTGTTTATAAAAATACTATGACAGCTTATTATAACCAAATATAGCTAATAATTAATTACTATTTACCTTTCAAAAAATACCCAAATTCACTAATATACAAGTTAAATCCTAACATTCCTCCAATAGTTTTTATATGGTACAAAAACATTCACACTCTTATCTATAGTATGCTCACCCATTGTAGCATGCCCTATTTGGCTCATGACCTTGACATAAAGAGAACCTCAATCCTCTCATGTTTTCATAGGTTTACCACAAACCTTGACATAAACAAAAACATCATCTACCTCCAAGAATTGGCATGAATATAACTATATGCCATCAAATACTCTTAGGTATACACATTACTGATGCAATCTTGCTGAACATGACCACTGCTATGTAAAATAATGCATTGCACATTTACTTTATGTGATCACAATGGATGTGTCACTAAGTGTCATTTCCATAAAGAAGTAAGGTAGTCATGTGATCTCTACAATAGCTACTCTCCTAACTATTGACAAAACATTGTTCATCTCCTAGTGGTTTTTTGGATCTCTACCACAAACCCTTTTGTGATCTATGCACTAACTTATAATGGTGTTTTTTGTCCTTTCACTAAGATTTCATATCAAATAATTATATTTAGAATTTCACAAAGATTAAAAATATTGAATAAGCATATTCTTATTTTGATAAACACATAGTAGAAATGAAAAACACATCACACAAAATGTCACCATATCATTGGTATGGCCCCATCATTGAAAACTGACTAGAGGTCAATAAAAGACCACTATCCTATGTGTCTCCTCTAGCCTCTAGTGAATGAATATCTTTACTTAGAATGTGCAATTATATAGCTTAGGTGTATGTTTTTGAGAGAAATCCCACTATAATGTGAACATCACGTATAAGTGAAAATGCATCTATGACTTTAAGCTTAAACAATGTTAAATTTTTTGACATAACTCTTTTTAACGACTTTTGACTCTTGAAAAAATGAAAAATCATTGAAAACGGACCCAAAATTTGACTCTAGACTTTATATTGACCTTATTAAATAATAAACATAAATACATATTATTAATACCACAATGTCAAGGACAATAAAACAAATTAATTTTGTAATAATAATTTAATTACAAATCTATTTATATAGACCAAACTTAAAAAAGACACTCAAATAACTGTGGACTCTAAATATAAGATTAACCTATTAACTTATAATGAGACTCGATGCCATAACATATACTTAAAACAAACCAAAAGATATAAAGCTATATCTTTGACAAAATTATAATGTAACTTGTCTACTTCTAAAAATATAAAAAAAGACTATCGACTCA
Organism: Torreya grandis; assembly: GCA_037957365.1. Classification (NCBI taxonomy): domain Eukaryota; kingdom Viridiplantae; phylum Streptophyta; class Pinopsida; order Cupressales; family Taxaceae; genus Torreya; species Torreya grandis. The sequence continues at coordinate 184,256 of JARHVA010006373.1, read as the reverse complement.
TTAAAGTCTAATGACATCTAAGAATAACTTAGTAATAAATAAATTTGAACTACAATTTAATGCATATGTCAAGACTTAACCAGTAAATGAACAGATCTATCAAGTGTTAAATTTTTGGAATACAGAGTATACTAGTCCTTGAAGTGGCACTTGAGATGAGGAAGACATTGTTCGATCTATCACTTGGATTAGCAAAGTCAACAAAGTTTCTTTATATAACAACAAAACATTCATGAGCAGAAATCATGTTGTGTTGTAAGGATATAACATCCTCTGCGGACATTTATGGTTTGAGCAAAATAGTACTAAACTAGATCATCACGACTTGAACTTGCTTAATCTGAATGGTGCATGAAATGACACAAGGTAAAGCATGGGGAAGAAACCATAGAATTGTTACAACTATTCCTTTTACATATAATTTAATTAGTTCTTAATAAGAACTGTGCAAATGATGATATGAGGAATAAGTGCATAATATCTCCTAAGATTTAGGTGCATCCACAAAGGTATCAAAAATGTTTCTTAATATTTTTGTTGATAAACAAGATGTCTTGATCCCAAAATCAATATGAAGCACAAAACACTATATGTGTCTCTTGAAAATAAATGGAAGAATGATAGACTACCTTGACAAAGATGTTTTGAACAAGCAGGCTTTGAGAAACCACTACCAATTTCAAATAACTAACCCATAGCTACTCCTACACATTTATTAAGCCATCAGAACCTCCTGCTTTGATACCAATTTAATGCATAGGAGGTACGTATACAAGGATTTAAGGAATACATTATGTAACAGAGCTGAACACATAGAGATCAATTTTCAACACAACATAATTATATTATTATTTCACACTATTCGAATAATAAATAATTCATGAGTTTACAATTAAATAGGAAAATTATTTCCTATAATTAATAAGATCATATGTCCTTAGATCTCTCACGCAACTCCATAATATAATTGTCAAACCTATAAGCAATATATTGTTATAAATCATAATAATATATCTTATCAATATAATATAATCTAATATATATTTGTAACATTGTTTATAACAATATTATGACAACTTATTACAACCAAATATAACCAACAACCAATTACTATTTACCTCTAGGTAAATAGCCAAATTCACTAATGTAAAATCTTATTCCTAATAGATGCCTCCCTTACTAGATGATAACAAGCTAAATGAGTAAATGCTTCACTCTTCTTCTTCAGAAAGAACACCGATGTCTTTTGAGATAAATCATCATAGAACAAGTGGAAGTATTTAAATCCTTGAAAAGAAGCTAGTAGGGGTCAACATAGATCAGTATGTACCGTATCAAGATGGTCCTTGGTAGGTGAAGAACTCGATTTGAATATAACCCTATATTGTTTGTGTACTAGGCATTTAGTGTATACAAGGAAATAATGGGACAACTGAGGAAGTCCACATACCATGGCCTTAGAGATGAGACGTTAAAAAGAGATAGTAGAAATATTCTGATATAAATAATGATAGAGAGTAGTGGATTCTATCTAGAGGTAGAGAGAGCAACTGCATCAGGTGAAACTACATCCATGGTAAATAATTGATCCTCAAAAAATATCTAGCAATTATCTTACCTTCCCATGAGAGGAGATAGGATTTGGTACCTTTATTGATCATGACTGCCACCTTAACCTTATGATTTAAGGCTGAATTACATACAACAGATATGTTCTCAAGCTAAGGACATATATTACTTCTGTCAGAGTACATGTTATAGTTCTAAGAGGGATGGTGATAGTTCCATTACCTTCTACAACATACTCTTTATCATCTAAAACTCAAGACAAATATCTAATGGGTTGATTCATCAGTGAAACAAACATCTCTTTTAATCCTATTATATGATTGATGGCACTAGAGCCAATCATCCAAACATTGCTCATTGGTGATGAGGATTGGGAGACAAGAACTTTGTTCTTAAATGCACCATCACAATCATCTTTTACTGATACCTCCTCTTCATCATCCTATTTTGGTTGATGTTCTAGTACATGTTCACATTGCTTCCTTTGCCAAGGACATCTTTTTGATTTATGTGAATCATCTCTACTGGGTATGCCCTCTTGACTAGATGAGCCTTATGTTAGGGCATTATACTAGTAGTGATAAGTGTCATGCATATTGGTGTGGCAAATATGACACCAATTTTTTTCATTCTCATATTTATATTTTTTTTATGACTACTTTGGTGATCTTTTCAAGAACATTGAATCACATTTCTTGGAAATCAGGGCTTTATCTTCGAACTCATCTTGCATGAATTGGATGGCTTCTTCTACTTGAAGCAAATTCACTAATTCTTCAAAAGACATTGCTTGCTTTGTAATGTTCAGTATCATGATGAATGTGTGAAACTGAGAGGGTAGAGCTCCCAATGTGATCGGAACTAACAAATTATCCTCGATTGTTTCTCCAAGCACAACAAGTTTTGCTCGATGTTCTGCCACTCAATGCAATAACTCCTCAACTTTCTCGCCATCTTTCATACTAAGAATATTAAGGTTTGACTAGAGAAGGAGGATCTTAGTTTGATTCTTCACCACATAAATAGTGGATAGAATGTCCCAAGCCTCTTTTGATCTCGACACATCTTGAATATGTAGTTGAACCTCATTAGTGACACTAAGTGTGATCAACATCAAAGATTTGGCATTGGACTTTTCATAAATTTCATTCACTCCTTAGCTCCAATAGGACAGAGAATTGTACTACGAATGATGGCCCATAATTTTTGTATTTGAAAATTCGTAGGCATCTTCATCTTCCATGTGATGAAACTTGGCCGTTTGAGAAGGTGGCCACCGAACAAGACTAATTTTTGTTTGGACATTGTCTTTAGTTATTTTTACGAGATTTTAGAAATCCCAAAAACAATATTTTATTGCTTTAAAATTGTTTTATGTAAAAACATGTTTACCTTTTTTGAAGGAGCAGATTGAAAGCACCTTATTATAGCACCACCTTTTATCTTGCATGTTTCCACTGCTTCTGCACGCTTCCGAATCTTCTTAACCGGAGTCTTGCTAACCAATACAAAGATTTTATTCTCAAGTTTGCTAATAACTTCCCTTGTGCGCGATTGAATTTAACTTCTTCTCATGGTGGTGACTCCTAGTTTATGGTCAGACTCGTAGGAGACCGTGGTGCTCAACCCATCGCACCCTAGAATAATGTACTGTTGTATAGAAATGATGTGCTATCTGATGATGGCGCCTATGTGGAAGCCCATTTCAAATTTATGCCTTATCGACTACGGACTCAATGCCTGAAAGAGGAAGATAGTACTTTTATGGCTGCTCTACGTCTTCCAATAGACTGCTCACATCAGAGATTCTTCTCTATTTACCATGCAGAGGGGTCCAACGTTTAAACCCTGCGAGCGTTTATATATTGGCATCTCCCACGATCTCTGTAGTTATTCTATGAACTCTTCTAGCAGGCGTCACAACTGTCCTGTTGCTCACTCGACCGCGCGATATACTCTGATACCAGATGAGAGCAAATAATGCTCCGATGATTGCCATTAATACACCATGGTGAATATATACCGCATAAAAATAGTTATAAATATTTCAACTAACCTGAAACTACCAACCGTACTAAACTAATAACTAGCAGCTAAGATTAACAATGTAATACTACGTTAACATATATCTGATGACTTTGAGATCTACTTAAATTAAAAATGATTAAAATACCAGCCAATAAACCTTATAGCATCTCTCATGAAAATTGAATGGATTTGATTGGTTTGAGTTATAAAACTTTTGTGCAAGAAACTCTGATAAAGTATTTTCTAAGAAAATTGGTGACCCGAGAACTATAAAATGATATTTAATAAAGATCAGACACATTTGGAACTTCCTATCACTCCTATCAGGACCTAGACGAACCTATCTTATCTCTCCAAACCTATACTCAATATCATGCAATAATAAATATGTCCAACAAGTTGACTATATGTGACTGTAAACATGGAAAAGAGAATTTTATGGACTTTTGACTATCTAATTTCGTAAACCAACACAAAGGATATCATAATTTCAATAAATCATTAATTTTTAACTAGAAAATAATATCAGACAAGAAAATTCAATCTAAATTTCCTTTATTGATGTGAGAAAACCATATTGATTTATGTACATACCGCTGAAAACAATGTCAAACATGAAATTAGCCTTTTTAATGATGAGAATTTGGTTTTGAAAGTATCCTTCTCCTTTAGTTATATGTCAATTTTATTTTTGGAGACTTCCCCAAGCTTCGAATGACCAATTTTGGATGAGATTCTCCTTCAACCGCTCAAACGTAAGATAGCAAAATGACATGTTATGAATAGTCTTTCGTTACATTTGCTTTATTTGATTTCCTAGGATAACTACGACACTAAGAAGGGCTAGAACAATCCTAACTATTTCCTAGATCACTAACACACTTTTTAAAACTCATCATAATTCTTATACAATAAGATTTATTCATATACTTACAAAACAAACATTTGTAATTTGAAATAAATCTTATACTTACAAAACAAACATGTGTAATTTGAAATTTTGAGTTTAGGAGGGAATCTCGTCAAAGCCTTTGAAGGTTATGAAAAAACATGTAGTGCTTCAATAAGGCTTATTATGATTTTATCGACCTCCTAGGACTCCTAAAAGTATTAACAATACTAGTTTGATTTATTTACTATGATTTTATCGATCTCCTAAGACTCCTAAAAGTATTAACACTACTAGTTTGATTTATTTACCAAGATGTTTATGCATCACTCCCTCATTGAATGTTTTTTAACAGACCCATTTGGATACACCTACCCCTTCGCCCCGTTCATTTTTGCTTTCAAGGTAATTGGGAATTCATTGGGTAAGTTCCAACAAATTAAGACTATGACTTTTGTAATCTCCAACACCACTTATGATATAATCCAGATAATCCTTGATCTTTTTACTAATCTTCCGGCCTTTTTGACCCAATTGTAGAAGAAAATGTGTGTAATCATCCTTCACATTATGACGGTCTATCTTTTATATGTCGTAGGTGTTGTAATGTTGGGAAGCTGACCTTAGAGTGCACCAAGTCCAAAAAAATAAATGTTTAATTAATTTGGTGAAATAATGATGCAAAAAAAATATGCCAAATTTCTGAAGGTCATAAATTTTGATTCTTAATTCTGTTTGAGTTTTTTTATATGTCAAAAAAACCATATTAGAAAGTTTGATTCTATCATAAGCCACTCTACTTACTTAGATTTGATTTTGATATTTTTCAAAGGCTAAATGTGATCATCTGAGAGTCCAAAATTAATGTTTAATGATTTTTTTGAGAATTTTTTATTTTTATAAATTGAATATTTCTAGGACCGAAAGTCAACTTCAGTTGCATTTCATTCCATAAGCTAATTTTAGTATTTAAGCTATTTGCTAAAAAAATAAGATCCGCACGTTCTTTCATATGAAACTTACTATAAATAATAGTTGATTAAACTAGATAATTTTTTTAGATTTTAATTTTTTTTTTTTTAAATTTTGCACGTAGACTCTAATTTCTAAGTTTAGGCTTATTTAAGTATGGTTTGTGTTTGTAATTATTGCAAGTAATTAATACGAATCAATTCTAAGTATTGTCTCAAAATCTTAGCCTATTGGTAATTTTATTATTCTTTATAGTTTTTGTGTTCATAAATAATTCCTCTCTTAATATTTTGATAATGTGTGGAATTAGTTATCATGAATCATTAGATATAGAAGAGAAAACTAAGGAGGAAGAGGAACTACAAACCCAAAGAATGGAACCCATGGCTTCTATAGTTTGAAGACTCGTGAAAGAAAGAGAGATGAATGAGTTTAAGGGTTCAACTTCAAATGCTACATTAGATAGAACAATTACTAAACATCATACTTTTAGTGAGGTGACATTAGAGATTGATATATCTAGCTCAAAGGTAGGTCCATTGGAGGACTCAAAAGAGAAATATGAGCCCTTTAATGATATTTAAATTTATCTACCCTTCTCACTAGAACATGTAGAAGATAATTGAGAGTGGACTAAACTCCAAAAAAAAAAGAAGAGCCAAAAAGGTAAAGGAGTAGAAGAAATAGTTCCAACATCTAATATGACTCTTCACGTCGGTGTGGTTTAATAGTCAGTTCAGGTAAAGTCAAAACTAATTTTCATGGAGGTTTGCTATAAAGTACCATGTCAAAGTTATAATTGGTGGAAATTTTACGTAAATATATTTATTGGTAATTGGGTTGATAGAGTAAGATAGTGTTTGTTACTTGACTATATCAAATATTGGTTCCTCAATATTTTTTTGTTTTGCATTTCTATTTAACTACCAATAGAGAAATCTCATATGAGCATATATATTTTTATATTTCCCTCCTTTATAAAAAGTTTTGAGAACATCAATCAATTGAAAATTACAACATATTTTACATATTTCAATTTGTAATAAATTTATATTTTTTAAAATAAAATATACAAAAATATATAGAGAGAGTAGAAAGATGACCCAAAAAAACATGGTGAAAATAAATCTTACATATGTGAACAAAATATTTTATGGAAGACAAACATCATCCATTTGTATACATTAATATAAAACATAGTAAATAACAAAATAAGTCTCATCAAAAAAGAGAACTACATGGGACAACACTAATTTATAAATAACTTGAATGATTTTAACTATTATAGAAAATATATTAATAAAATTTCAAGAAAATGTGTCCGTATAAATTAAATTGAATGAAATGAATGTTAATATAATTTACAATTATTAAATTTATATTTAATTTAAAAGACTATATTGTGTATTTGAAATCCAAATAAAATCATTTTTAATTTAATTATTAGTTTAAAAATTGAAGATTAAAAAAGTACAACTAATTTAAAAATTTTTTAAAAAAAAATGTTAAAGTATAATATTATAAATAAATTTTTAACTTGCATTTATTTTTTAAATTGGATATAGACCCAAGGATTAATTATTTTAACCATGCCTCTTGGTAAAATATTATTTTATATATTATTCATTACTGTTACTCTTTATTGGTGTTAAATTATGTAAAGAGTGATTATTAGGACAATTAAGTGATTGAATGATTATTGTGCATAGGCTTACTTATAGAGGCATTTCACATATATTTTCTTTCTGTACTAATTTTTAATAACATGTTAATTATTAATCAATATTGTTATATATGTTCTTTTGTTTGTTTGTTTTTTTTTTTTTTCAATATATTAATTATTAATTAATGTGTAAACAAAAATTTTATTGGGATAATTAATATTTATTTTATTATTATTTTTAATATAGAAATTTTATTATTATATTCATATAATATTGTAATTATTGGAATAAATATAATAGAAAATAAAAGATATAATTGTGTTATTTGATATAAATAAAATATTAAAATATTTACATATTTTTTAAATTCAAATGATTTAAAAGACTAGAAGAAAATTATAAAAAAACCTAATGTCACATTATTTGTTAAGAATATATTATATAATAAATGCAAGGTTTTATAATATTTGATCCAATCATTAAAAATTAAATATAATATTTTATAATAACATTTTTAAAAATATTTTATAATATTCTATGTCATTTTATAATTTACTAAAATAATATGTAATTAATTTTTTTTAATTGGATATAATTAATAAAAAAATAAAAAATAAAAAAATAAATTAAATGATTTTTATTTTTATTTTTAAATAGTAACATTAACCAACATATATAACATTCTTTTTAAATAAGTTAAAAGAGTCACTAATTACAATCAAAATAATAATAGAAATTATATTACAATTATCAAACCAAATAGAATATATCAAATATAAAATAGTTTGTTATATATACTTGAATTGTAATTTTGTACTAGGATAATAACTCTATTCTATTTTTAAAATTATTTTTAATATACTTTTTGATAGATTATCTACAAAATATAATGCACGCTCTCTCTATAATAATATTTAAAACCTTATTTTACTGTAATTTTTTTGACTTTACAATTTTAAAAGTGATTATTTTTAAACAAATAATATGTATGCAACAAAAACTTGAAAAATACTTTTGAATTGTAAAAATAAAACATAAAATTTTACGTACACATATTTATGATTATAGTGTAAATTGTTTTCAAAACTTTGAAAATATAAATATAAATTATTATAAAACATTTATTAGTTATAACAAATTTCTTATTATTGTGTAAGTTCATTAATAATTTTTTTAAAAAATAACTCTTAAAAATTTAATTTAAAAAAATATTTTTTTTTAAAATAAAATATTGTACAATAATATTTAAAAAAATATATTCTTAAATTGTTAATCTTATAAATGATTAAAATCAATTAATAAATAAATAAAAATAAAATAAAACAATAAAATTAATTAATTGCTTTAATAAAAGCTATAATACTCTCCTAATAATAATAACACCAGCCCAATAAAATTAAAATACGTAAGACCATAGAGAGATCTCTCATTATATATAAAATAAGAGTATACGTATATAACAAAGACGTCATAATTATATATAACAGAACGACATAGTTACTGTGGAAAGAACATCACACAACAGAATTGGGAATCTTTACTTATTATTATGCAAAGAGGGACATTGTTTTTTATCTGCTGACAATGTTACAAACAACTGCTCCAATAGCTTTTTTGAAGATTGCAGCCTGATCATTCAGAGCAACTGATATCCAAGTAATGCCAGCGTTAGGATCCAACACTTTCAGAGCCGCCTCAAATCAAAATTTAGTTGCAGTATTCACTCTATCTACCAATGGGACAAGCATGGGGACGGTTGTGGTTATCTGTGTGGAAGACGTAGAAATAGACGCCATTGAGAGAATTCGAATGCCTTCAGAATGATTTAGGCTTCTAATTATACGACTAACAGTGCCACTCCCACGGGATTTTCGTTTTGTCAGTCCTATAGTTGGAGACCACGTGTCGAAAGTCGGTGGATAAGGTAAGTGGATAAGCCATCCTTACATGCTTTCAAGGTGAATAAAGAGTACAATGGCGAGGGCTTTTCAAGTGTACTCATAGGCATAACATAAATATACAAAATTAAAGTTGTTTCAAAATAATTAACATATATATGTTAATAAATTTATGTAAAATAGATTGATATATATCATTTTTGAGATATCAAGAATATGTTTTTAGACTGGTATATATAATTTTTGATCTATCTAGTATATATTTTGATTTGTTTCAAAAATGATTTTTGTTTGTTTTTTTGGTTTGAATTTTTTTTTTAATTTTAAATTTAATCATGTGGGCTTCGAAATAATTAAATGATTTTATTTTTTACTTTACATTGTCGGCTTTTAAATAGTTAAATGTTAGCATTCTCACATCATTACAACTCGCAACTTTCACCCCCCAGATATCATTGTAGGAACACCTATCGATGTCATAATACAAACACATATAATAAAATTTTAAACATTCAAAAAATAATCATTGCATGAAATGTTATATGTATAGTGTTAATCTAACCGAAATAAATAATAAATGTATTATTCAATGTTATACTATGACTTGCTTTAATATTTGGAGGATAATATTGCATAGATGATTGGGACTATAAAAGTTGTATCTAGCGTGATGATATTTTTAATGTCTGTGTTGATCATCATTCCATAAATTGTTCTTGAGTTCAAAAATAATACAATGTATTTTTGTTGACTAAAAAAGTATTAAATAGATATAAATAATTTAGGAGCTTTAAAGTGTAGACAAAACATACCTTTTAAATAGTTTTTTAGAGTATATAAAAATATGCAAATTGGCAAGAGTGAGATTGTTTACATGAAAATGCATAATTATAAGAAGATGCCCTCAAACAATTTGAACTTGACAATGTATATATTTTATTTTATTATTAGCATGGATGCTTATTGTATGACTGAATCTTTAGTATTTGCAAGGACAAGCAAGGCTGCTATAAATGCACCATCTGCTGAAATTTCAATTTGTACCCTCAATAAATTTAGAGTGTCTGTATCCACCTCTAAGATTATATAGTTTTGAAAAATAATTAACACATTCCAAGATTACGAATGAATCCAATGAAATTAGAAAAAAATTACATATTAGTCACACAGTTGGAAGAATTACTAGAACTTTAAAATGCAAAAAACATATGTTCTTCAATCATTTAAGAGCTATGACTAGCTTTTGATGTTTGTGATAATTTTTATTTTACCAATAAGTGCATTTTCATATATTACGTACTCATTTAACATAACTAACTCCACTATTTCATTTTGTATCTTTCAAAATATATGGATATGTGATAGATGTGATGTGTAAGGTATATAATATTTTTTGTTTAAACTTTTATTATTTCAATGATATTGCCAATATTTACATTTTTAGTACTATTGGAATGCTTCACATTATATTAAACAAAAGAATATAATTATAAAAGTTTACAAGGTAATACCGTCAGAGAAATCATGGCTCAAACTCCATATATGAGGATAAAACTGGCTCAAGACATCAAAAATCATCAAGTCAAAGGATATGAAATCAACTACAAATAACGAATCATAATATTAGGCATAGGCCACTACCATAGGAGGCAAAGCTGGTGGGTCATCCTTCAGAAGTGTTGATCAAGCATGTGTTTCCACATCAAGAATATATGGAACATTCCATCCGTCTACGGGGTCATCATGAATAGTGATAAACTAACCATCAATGGGTTGCGCATGAAAAATAACATTTGCTAGAGAACACTATGAATGACCAACACCAAAATTTCCATGGGAACTCCAACCACCCCCATGGGAGGGCAAGGTAAAAAGTGGCCCCTACTTCAATACTAGCTTATAATTTTATGCCTTCTGGGAGGAGGTAAAAGTGGACCATGGGGTGGGCCATCTAGGAAAACTCTATTTTTAGTGCAAGGGGTACTCCCCTAGTGGTGAAGGAGATCCTTTAGGTGGCAGAGGTCCAATGTGATCTTCTCAAGTTGTGCTTGAATCTGTAAGTAAATCAATGAAATAAAAATAACATTTTCATTAATAGAAAATGAAATTACATAGGAATCATGATTAAAAATAGTAGTATTTATATATTTCTAAAGATGAAAGAGGATGGTAGGATGATGTAAATTGCAGATGAAGGAAATAGAGGTTGTTCATTTACAAAAATCACTAAAAAATGCCTTACACTAGGAGAAGGGATTAACATGATAAGGTTGGAATAATGAATGAATCTATTGCTAGGTAGACTGTGCTTTAGGACAAAATCAAAATACAATTTTAAAATATTTTGGTTGCTTTCAAGATAGAAAGAAGGGCTTGGCAATGCAAAGGTGAAGGATCATCTCACTGAAGGGGAGTTATTGGTAAATTAAACACCATAAGAAATGAGCTAGGTTTGGCTCTACAATATGATACCACGCATGATCAAGATAATTGAGCCAAGTCTTGGGAGAGGATTATACACCCTAGTGCTTGTTGAGCTTGTCGAGTGTTATAGAGAATGGACTCATCACCATATAAATAATCTTGGGAGAGTGTATTTTAAAGTATGTATTACATTTCCACCTCGATTATTTCTACCAAGCCAAATGAGATTGTAGACCATGCTTATGTATCATAACATGAGGGAGAAGTGTGACTAGTTCAATGCCCAAGGTTGACGCATTAGGATTGACCTTCCCATCAACCATGGGATTTCATTGAGGATTATTATTTAATAATCACTATAAGTAAATGAAAATAATAAATAATGGTTATAAAGAGAAATAGTTTTAAATTTATCAATCAATTTCCATTTTCTTATCATCCAATCCATGATCACATTCATGACATGCCTTGCTCCTGTAAATTTTTACACCAAGGAGTTGCCATACATTACTTCAACTTCTTTAAGGACCTTATTAGGAACATATAAGCCATGTTCTAGCCATTAACTCTAAATGTTAGAGGCATGAAATAATTTTTCACATCTTCCTCTTCCATTCCTGGTATAGTGTCAAATGCTTTGAAGGGTTGGTTTTGACTCCAAAAATTAATGACATCAGAGGCAAACATAGAGTGTTTTAAATAATTGTGTGTGGGTATAGAAATAAACATAGAAGTTAAATATTATAAAATTTTATATTTTTAAATTTATAAAAAATAAATAATTTTGATTGGTCGAGAAAGGACCGTTTAATTAAAAATTAGAGAAAATTATTTCCTAGGTCCACTATTCTGGAATGACATGTCAATATTGTATTAAATCTAGAGGATTATAACCAAATAACACATGAAGAGTATTCTCAAATTAATATTTCAAAATTTAGGCAAAACTATATAATAATTAATGGAATATGTGTTATAATTATTTGTATTAGTTGAGAAAGAAGTAAATTGATTGAAAAGTGAAACCTATAGTACCCTAGCATAGTAGGGACTAATATTAACATCTAATTAGATGGTTATAGGTTCTAGGTTAAGATGATTTCCCTATTTTGTTTCAAACATATACTTCCAACTACTATACAATTAACTTTAAACCAACATGCAAATGATTTTGCATAATACAATTTTAAACATTCAATATATACTATCATATAATTAGATGCCAAAAAAAAAAAAAATTAACCTGGACTATTTGAATATCTTTCCTTAATCCTTCCATGACAAGGAGTAATAATTTATTACCCTAATAATGATATGTTTCTTCAATTTTTTTTGTAAAATAATAGGTGGAACTATTTTATTTTACTTATAAAACATACAATAAATATTCCTTAAATTTCAGCCCCAAACATGACATAGTTATATTTATAGTAGTATATATGACATGAGTAAGTATAAGGGTTTTGAAAGGTTCATATATTTTTTTATAATGCCTTTAAATGTATCAAAAAATATTACAACACCAACTAAAATAAACATATTATAAGAAAAAATATAAACAACTAACAACCTACAATGAACCAACCAAAAACCTTTCTCAGAAGGTCATCTAGTAGTTAGTGGAACCAAACTAAGTAAATGAGGTTTTGGATGGGTTCATAGCTAGGTACAGTGAAAGATAAATATTTTATATAAGCATAAAACTAAAATTGAACAAAAATACCCACAATTAATTTAGTCAAGTTACGGTAATTATCAATAACTAGTTTGTAAACCATCCTTTGAAGAAGATCAAGCATACATCTTCTTGGTACTAGAAAACATAAAATCCATCACTCTAAGTTCCACCTATGTTAATTCCTTTTTGTGAGATATTATTAGATTAGGTACATTATTGTTACTTCATTTTTTTCTTGTAAACTGTATTCCAATCCTCCATTTCATCAAGAGATATCGGTATAGAAACTATGATCAAATTAATAACCAAAAAAATTCCACATAAAACTAAATCACCTTTACCAAGATAGATACAATTTTTTTGTTTATCCCTTGGTAATTTCCATGATGTGATTTGGATTCATCATGTTCCCTGAATCTTCATTTATAGACAAAAGATCCTCACTTGTGTTGTGAGATTCACGAGCATCTAAGGCCAATTTTGAAGCACCACCCATGGTATCAGTGCCTAGCAAAATACGTAGCATCATAATTTTTAATAAAAATCTTAAAACATTTGTTCAATTGACCCAAAATTATTGTAAAGGTGCACATCATGCTTCTAACCCTTTGGAATATTAAAAAAACATAAACATGCAAAAAGGACACAATAGATAATATAAATGTGAATCATGTTAGGAATCTTTCCTTATTATGCAAAGATAGACTTGGTTTCAATGATATTTACAAGAAATATCAAAGAGAATTGTCTTAAGTGGTTCGATGGTCTTCATCTTCAATCAGTAAAGACTTTCAACCCTTAGAAAATTAGTTAATAACACACTTTTATATCAACAATGGTGAAAACTTATCATGTGCTCAAATTGCAAAGCTCAAACATGTGATAAGATAATAAAATTATGATAGAAAAAATGACAAATCAAATCACTGATAATGAGCTCCAATTTATCTTTATTAAATTTCTTAATGTCCACTTCAAGATTCAGTCATGGTTTCTATATTCAAATCATTTTATGAATTATGTCATATAGTCAAGTAATGTGAGGTCAATTTACTTAATTTAAACAAGCTTAAGTATACTTCAAATGTTTGTTCTTAAAATATAAAATACAAATGTAATCATAATTATAAGAGA
>JARHVA010006373.1:150000-157500 GCA_037957365.1 Torreya grandis | reverse complement strand
TCACCTTGTTATGGTTTGTTCAAATCCCTCCCTTCTCACCAATTTTTAATTCATTTTTATTAGTATCTTTCAAATATGGAAAAAGTTTTTAATATTACAAAAATTTATAAATATCAAATATTGTAAAAAATCCAAAAAAAAGTAAAAAAAAAAATTAAAAAATAAAATCAAGACCTCTAATCATTTTCAAATGTTTCTAGGTTATCGATTTCACATCTTATCTATTCTATGTTATGTATATATCATATTTCATTTTTTATTAAATACAGAATTATTCTCACAAGGTATTTGATTGTGATATAGTATATGTATTTACTTGTTTCTAAATTCACGCTTCCCTTGTTACCCAAAAACTTTGCTAAGTTGGGGGAATATCTTTATTATTAAATAGTTTAACACATTGTATCTATCCACAACCTTTATATGTTTTTGAGATACATATCCTATACATGTTTTTCTCATCACTCATAATTTCCATGTTTTAAATGAAAATGTTATTTAATAATAATGACCTTAATACATGTGTTTGATCTAGACAAAACCAAAGAAATTGCATGATTATTATGTGTAGCCTTTGACATTGTATGTTTGAACTCTTATTTTCATGGCATAATTATGCTATTTTATTTTTCCCCTTGTCCTTGTGTGTTTGTGAGGTATTCAAGTGTCCCATGTGTGCACATTTGGGCCTCATGTGTGACATATTATTAAAATTTCTAGGGAATCATATGACATTTCTTGTTTATTCATTATTTATTATAATAGTGGCAAGATTCATATCATACATTACTTATATATTTTATTATCACTTTATTGACATTATACATATCATGCACATGATGCTTATGTATTTCAATGATATGTGTATCTAACATATGAAAATTTCATGCTACAATTAAATATAATGATGTAATATATTCAAATTTATACTACATAATACATATTTCACATATTAAATAAATCTTATTTTTATGGATGTTGCTTTTAGGCAATGTTTCTCATCTCAAAATGGGGGCATCATAATGGGTTTGTCTAGACATTTCAATTCCTCACATGAGTAAAATTTCAAACTTATGGCACTATATAGTTTTTAGAATTATGAGTTGATTTAGAATTTTTAGATTATGAGGGTACATGAAATGGATGTATATTTATTCTTAAATTTAAAAAGGATGGAAAGTTTCAAGTAGTTACATGTTTCAATAATTTCAAAGTTCAAACAGCATTCACTATCAATTTAATAAAATATATGTAGCATGATGTTTATTAATGTTCAAGTTACTATATGGAAATTTAAAATTTATCAAAGTTTCAAAGTTTTAAAGTTTCAAATGTAACTCAGATACATCTAAAATAGTGTGATTTATATTTAAGATGCAAGTGGGCCACATTATATAGTCTAGTCACACTTAAAATGTATGGTTTCACTTTTTCTATGTCGTAAGCCACATTTGTTGGTTCCGCCCCTTAAATGATTTAATACATTACACATTAAAATTAATTTTGGAGAATACAATGTTTCCAACTCAATATCATTCAAAGGTTTTCAAATTGAGACATGATTGCTCATAATTAGTTTTAACATTTCTCTAAATGCCTCAACAAGGGCTAAAACATTTGTCCACTTTGAAGTTACATAAAAATTAGATTTCATAATCTTTGAAGTGTATACTTTAATTTCTCTCTTTGTGAATTTAAAAATATCTAATTTTTAGTTTTTATATTTTAAATATGAATAATAACTACTTTCAGAGGCATTATTACACATTTCACATATAATCTTGTGATATGAAGATTTGTATAAAAATACAAAGCATGTCTGCACACTAAAATTTCTATTTTATATTTTAGACTATCATATCAATATCTATGTTAAATACCCTAACTGCGCATTTCATTTGAATTAAAATGTGTTTGCATGTCAATTTTTTGACAATTATGAGTGTGGGTTTTATGGTTTGGATAATTCAAGTTAAAAGCATATAGATTATATGGAAATGTATGAATTGGAGGATTTGATCAAGAGAACATTATCTAATAGATTAATATGTTTGGATTCATAATTTTCCTATGGGTTGTACAACTCTTTAGGAAATAAATTGTGAACCCGTGAGAAGAAAACTAGGAGAAACATTGGAAAATTATTATGAGGAAAATGGTTCAGGTAGATTTTATAAAATTATATACATACATAATCCAAATCAAAATTAAATTAATACTTTTTCTTAACTCTTTGAAGTTATAAAATAATTCCATATTATTCAAAGTTAATGAAGATGAAATAATTTAGACTAACTCTTTGGATGGAAACTAAAATGTTAAACCAAGTTATATTAAAATTTTGAAATATGATCTATATAGAATTACATGGAAAAAATTATGATAAAATGACCTAATACCATATATAAACTTCTTCTTCTATCTTACTACACAAAATAAAATCCTCATAATTGACAACTTTTTTAAAAGGTGACTCGATACTAAATAGGTGTGTGAGTTGTGAAGAAATAGGTAAATCTATTAATAATATTCTATTACAAATAAATTTTATTTATCAATTTATGAGGTTAATTATTTCCAAGTTTTCTTTGTTTTAGATTCAGCCTCCATCTATTTTGAAATTCTTACTACAATGGACAACAACCTTTTATAGTGATTCACTAAAAATATTAGGGAAGTTATCTCTCCCTCATATTTTAGGGGGAAATTTGTGGGAAATAAAACATGGAATATTTCAAGGTAATAAGAGTAATTTCAAGAGGGTATCTTTTATAATATTTCATTTTATTGTATAAAATGTTTTGTCTATTAAATGAAATAACCAAGATAAAATCACTGTTTGTAAACATAAGGCTGTATCTAACTAAAATTTATCTAATGAGGTGAGAATCATGATTGATCCAAATAAATAAATAAGTAATTATTCCTTAAAATTATTTAATTCAATCATAGGATTTCTCATACATTCCATTAAATTTGACACCATTCTCATCATTAACTTGTGGTATTGTCCTCAATCATGATGAGAATAAGTGGAGTTAGAAGGAAATATTTGTATGGAGTGAACTTAAAAAGGAATAAAAATAAATATATATATATAAGGAATTAAAACATAATTTATTTAAGTAGGTTTTTTTTAATCCAAATATTTGTGTCAAAAGGGTAGTTGATCGATGTAAAGTGGTGCCTTTAATCCTGGACGTTGTATGAAATAAAACTATGATATGGAGAATCCTAAAACAATAAGGACTCATAAACTTCATGGATAAAAATAAATAATATGACCCATTTAGCTATGTATAACTTTGAAAACAATGGAAAACACAAAATATCACTCTTAGGAGGTCTCTTAGGATAATATAGCCTAAGTGATATTCATGAGCACAGCGGGGATAAATTTTTACAAATTTAAATGTGATAATAAGGAATAAATGGAGATTTTCCTAAAAGATAAGAAAAAAGTAATTAAATTTAAATAAGGCTACCTAAGAGATTGGATACATACACCTTAAACAAAGTCTTGTATTAGGTTATGAGTTATGTAACCCTTGAAGAGATATTCAGAGTGGCCTTATTTTGAAACTATGCATTCTTTCATCATTTTAGGTATTAAAAATGTCTTAGTATCCCATTCTATAGATTATTATCAATTTGAAATTAAATGTTTGATGTTCAAATCTAAAATATTTTAATTCCTTTACATTAATTTTTGATTTACCTTATTTTATACCATGCTAAAGCTCAATCCATTAGAACTTTACTAAAGATTAAAGTTTTTTATTTAGTCCTTCATATCATTTATACAAAACATTTAGCTGAGGGCAAGAGGGGGCAAGATAAAACCTTCAAAAACCTTAAAACCCTAAATCTATTTCTATAAAAATTCCATTTATTGATAAGCCCTCTAATGAAAAAGATAAAAGGTCTTCTCTAGATAAGAATCCCCATGGTGAGAAATCTCATACTTGTGACCATGATGATAGTCATAACGATAACCAAAATTTTTATTCTATTTGTAATAATTATATGCACGATAGTGAATATTTAGGAGAGCATAGTCCTTTTGGGAAAACTAAAAATTCTAATGAGAAATAATCTGATCAAGACTATGAAAAATTATATGGAAAGATGTTAGTTTTTAAAACCATTGAAGATAAAACTTTGGAAAATATTATCTCTTTGATTAATGATGTTAACCTTCATAAAATAATCAAGAAATGGATAATGGTGTGTGATTAGAAACTAAAAGACATAGTTACTAATATTCAGTTAGAAATCAATGGAATAGCCCTTAAAGAAGCTTACTCAATCAAGATTTCATGTGTATTGTCTAAGCCCATCATCAATCTAAACAACAAGTTTGCTTTGATGGAGAATAGGGTGTTTTATTTACAAAAGGAGAATCTTAAGATTGAGTACTAATTTCACCATCTTCTTTATATGATTATATCAACCATTAATAATTTTTTAACTAATATCAATTTGTGTAAGGAATCTATCTAAACTAAAATAGATGAACATGTGGGTTTAAGAATAAGTAGAATGTTGAAAAGTCAAGATAAAATAAATCAAACTGAGAAGGAGATGAAGGATTTAGACAAAATTCATAATTTCATTAACATCATCATTGATGAGGGGGAGTTAATCAAGAATTTCATTAGTGAAAAATATTTTTTATTTGTATTCGTTTGTTTATGATGTGTTAGTTGTGTATTTGTTGTTTATCAACAACATTTTGTTTCGTGTTCCTATTATTGATTTTTTCCTAACTATTTTTTTAATTTTTTTTATACATATCTCTTAATTTTTTTCTTGTATAAGGGTTGGGCCACTTTAAATGTCCTCTTTTTATCTTTTATAAAAAAAAATCTTTTTTTGTATTTTTGAATCATATTTTTAAATGAGAAAGTCAATGTCTAATTACTACATCAGGGGAATAATAATGTGTGTTCCCTATACCATATGGTATAATAGTCACTTTTTTTAGAGAAAATTAATTTGTTTATTTGTATCAAAATCAAATATAAATAATGATAAAATATTATATCATATGCCTCATCGTCACTCATACAATACACTGTATGATAAATGACTCTAGGAAGCCTAAGACTCTATGTAATATTTTTTAGAGTGGAAGATTATATAGTTGATTATGTTCATTATGGAAGATGTTGATTATGATGTTATAATTTTACATTCTATAAAATATAATGAACTATTCGTGCCATGTATGACTCTTTTATTTAGTTAAAATTTAAGAACTCTCCTTTTAGGATATTTTAATATTGTCATTTGAGTTAGGTGTATAGAAATATCATAAATATGTGTAATTGCCAGCTATGTATTATGATCATGAATAAGTGAGACCAATAAATATATATGGTGACCATTAATAGGTATAACAAATAACTATAGTAGTGGTCGAGGTGGAGAATCAAATACATGTATCTAAATAGAGTATTCATATCAAATACATAAAATTTGAATCACAATGTTACTAAATATGAACTTGATACAATAGTACATTGAAGATGGTACTATATGGATATTGTGTATCCAAGCATATCTTAAAAACATGTCAAATACCCTTATACTAAAAAAAAATGGATTAAATTAGGCATTATTGTAAATCCTACCTAATAATGTAGTACAATACAACTAAGAGTAAATTTTATCCATCCATAAAATCCCTTAAATACTCATCTTATATCTAGTATATCCTTTTTTGGGTATATAAGAGTGTTGATAAGTGTAATTATACACATATTTTTATGAAACCATTGTCAATCATGGCACTATCTATAGTGTAAAAATTAATGTAATCTCGTATAAAGAGTGAATAGAGATCTGAATCATCTTTGACAATCTCACTATCATAAAATGTTATCATTATGGTGATGTACCTATAACACTACTAAAATGCCATCCAATGTGTATATATATATATATATATATATATATATATATATATATATATATATATATATATATATATATATATATAAAATAGGACGTGGATATGTATTTCATGTATAATGTAACTTTGAAGTTCTTGAGTTATTTTTTCCTCATTATTGGAAAATAGATAACAGAAAATTTATAAAATTTGAATTTTCATTTGGTTGTGTTATAAAATCCTCCATAGTTGTATTAACCTCACTAATTTTTTCATTAATGAGATATTTTATCTTATACTTTAAATTGAAATAATTTTTTTTAGAGTTCTTTGTTCAATGATAATCACAATATCCATTATTTTCATTACTCTTAGTTAAAGGACTGCTTGTATCAACCAATTTTCATGTAAGGAGAGATATAAGATTATAATCAAATAACTTCTATAATAATATGTGACAAGGTTTACGTAATTGTGAAAATAATATCTTTTATAGAGATGATAAGATAGGTTTAGTTGTAGGAAATGATATCACATTAAACATTTTTTTTGTCTCATTCTTGCTGTCATTTTATTTAACCTCATATTTGAGCTTCCTTTCAATAATTTTTGTTGGAGTACACTAGGCACATACATGAGTATTATTAAAACTAGGATCTTGAGTTCTCAATCTATCACTATATGACATAACATATCAAAATACATAATTTCATTTAATAATATAGACTTGTTAAGTGGTGTAATCACTATTTTATTACATATATACTTTGACTTATTTTATACAATAATATTGGCCATCTTAAATATCATAGTCTTATACCAAAGTACATATTCACTGACAAGATTATTTTACCCTTATTTTATTTTATAAATTTATGGATGTAGACAATGAAATTTGACCAATAAATTCATTGTAGTTACTTTTATTCAAATTTTTACTTGCTTTCTAATTCCCCATTATAATAACTCACAATCTCTAATAAATCCCTAAAATTATTTTAATTATTGAGAAATATTCTAAAATTCTCTATTTTATTCCTATTAATCCTTATTCAATAGATAATTTATAATAGATATTATTTTAGAATACTCTAAAATTATATTACAAGTTTACAATGGGAAAAGTGGAGTTTATTACATACATGTCTTGTAGTTGGACTTCTCTGCCTTACTATAATTACTATCTTTTGAAAATTACATGCTTCTTAATTAATTTACTAGGAATGTCAATAGGTTGGTTATCATAAGCATCTAAAGTGTTCTTATATAAGAAAACATCAATGGTAACACTTTAAATACCTATAAATAATTTACAAGGTAATTTTATTTCTAATTTTAAAATCATGTATTTTTTGAGTAATTATTTGTATTACAATTTTGTTTTAGTTTTATAGTCCTCAGCCAAGTCTAACATTATTTATTCCACATTTAGGGCATTATTTTTTAAGAAATATAATATTTTTTTATAGTTTCATTAATATTTTCTCCATTAAATGGATAAGTACATTGACATAAGACTCTTTGGTCTATGTAGGAAGCAATTAATCAACAAGGGGTTTTTTGAGGATAACTTGGCCATTACCACTTCACAAAAAATTTCCTCT
>JARHVA010006373.1:120000-137500 GCA_037957365.1 Torreya grandis | reverse complement strand
TAGACGTGGTCTAAATGTTAGTCTTTTATCGTGTTTGCTTGATAATAGACATCTTTCCTTTTCTGCTTGCTTACAAGCCACTCTGCAAACTGGTTTACATGCTTGTTTGGTTTACATTACTGTCTATCCCAACTACCCCATTGCTATCCATCAAGAAAAGAATTTAAATAAAATCTGTAAACTTTTCTTGCAAACCTCAGGTCTTTATATGATTGTTGGTTCTTGCCCACTTGCTGTGCAATATCAAATAATGTATCGCTTAACTAATACTTTGTATCCTGCTATTAAGCATAGACCTGCGCTTGGCAAAATCATGGTGAGTAGAGGCACTCCTAATAGCCAAATTTTACCTATAGAAGCAATCTCATGGTCTAACTTTAAGTTTCCTAGAAAATGGGTAGTAGGTACAGACTTTATCCAACCACCTCATAAATCTCTATCAAGAGCTACCTCTGTAAAAGGTTCACCTGATAAATCTGTAATTTGTTTTGATAATCCTTTAGCATCTACTTCTACCTTATCGTTGACCTTTCCAAAACAATGTCCTCATACCCAAAAAGTGCATGATCCTCAAATAGATTCCTTCTATTGTCTAGACTGCAAACATATCCTTAGCAAGCCCAGTCATACTGTCATAAACATGACTAAAAGAGACATAGATTTGTAGAATTTTTTTGAGAAGAATAATCAATTATTATCTCAAAGAAGGAATATGCATATGGAAAGCACTTCTCAGAATACTCCTGATTCTGAGGAAGAAGGTCATACATGGAAGACTCCCCAGGGTGATGAGTCATACACAGAAAAAGGTTTTCCTAAGCTTTCTGATTTCAATCAATACTCTCCTGATGGATAGAAAAGAGCCCAAATGTACTATCTTAGAATAGCGGATAAAAGTCTAGATCAGCCTAAAGAAGTTAGATTGATGAACTGGAACAATGTTGCAACAACGTGTATAAACACTAAAGTACCCAGTATTTAGTCTAGCCTAGATCAGATTTCTAAGATGTTAAAAAGTATTGAACAATATCAAAAGGGAGATATTGTTAAAGCTTTGAAAACTATTCATTTCAATGTTGGAGTTCATTCTCATCAGATATCTCAAAAAATAGAAAAAGAATCTAGTAATCTTTTGTGAAAGCAAGAAGATCTTAGTAAAAAAGTAGAAACTATTGTTCTTGGTAATGCAGACATAGCACATAGTCAAGAGGATTTAAAATTAGAAGTTTCTTCTATTGAAACACAAGTTGTTATTATTTCTAGTGGAATTGATTCATTAAATAGAGAAGTCTCTTCTCAGCAACAACATCTAGCACTTCTTTCCACTACATTACAAAATTCAAAAATTCAGCTCTTGAATCTGAATCCAATGACTGTTGATATTCTAAGTTGGGAACAAGTAGAGAAAATATAAAGGGAACAAGGAACTGATAGAATTATAACTCCTTTAAGTATAAAAGCCCTGCACATTGATAAATATTGATAAATTAGATGATCCAGAAAAGTATAGATATTTCTCTGAAGGAGAAAGTTCCAAGCCTCCTCTTGATTCACAGATCAGAACATTAAGCCTACAACCCTTTTTCTAGAAATTTAATTGTGAGTCTCCTACTCGAAGAAAAGAAATGTGTCATGCAATGTTATCTTGGGCTAGGGTGCAGATGTTTGGTTTAAAAAGAGATCCCAAAACTGTAGCTCAACAGATAGTTAATGGCTTCATAGGAAATATAAAATATTGGTGGGATGCTGGTGATATACAGTATAAGCATAATATTTTGAATCATTTAGAACCAGTACCATGCTTATGCCAAGCTATATATGTAGAATTTGTTGGCATAATAGAAGATGAAAAATAAGCTAGTAGATCTAAGTTTCTCAGAGCTCAGTTATGTGATATGACACATCTAGAAGAATATATGTGTTATATGGAAATTTTACTCTATGCATCTGGTGAAATGTTTAATCCTACTTTCAATGTTAGATATGTTGAATCATTTCCTCAGTAATTTTTAGAAAAATATAAATCAGTCATGGGTCCTCAGTATTCTACTATGTCATTTGGTAGAATCAATCAGTTCATTAGAAGAATAAACCAGAAAATGTGTGATGAAAGAAAAGCACACAAAGAAACTTTATAATTCCATAAACAGCTTGGTGTAAAATTTTGTAACTCCATAGATGACAAGTTTGGCTGTACAGATGGTATCAGTATAAAAAGCATAGAGCAAGAAGTAAGAAAAAGGATAAGTCTTCTTGTAAATGTGATTTTGCATCCACTACTAAAATGGTCTAGAAAGCCTAGGTTTAAAAAGACTTTTTAGAAAAGAAACATTTTTAGAAAAAAGAAACATGGGTTTCAGAAAGCCCCTGTGAAATGTTTTCTTTGTCAAGGAGAACATTATGCAAACAAATGTCCTCAGAAAGGAAAACACTCGAAGAAAATTAATTTTCTTCAAAGTCATAATATAAATGAAGATGAGTATGTTCTCATTCCTACTGATGAAGCTGAATATGAATCTGATTTTGAATATTCAGAATCAGAATTAGAAAATTACATAAATATGAATAATGAAGAAGAATTCAGCTCTGAATCTGAATCTTCAGATTTTGATTCAGTTCTCTTATAGTTTGAGTTTGTCACAGCAAATTTAGTCTTTGAAAGACAAGTATGACAATCTCCCGGTGTATATGTTATTTGAGAAAATGTTTCTCCAACAACAAATTGCTGAAACTTAAAAAATATATTTGAATCAGTTGGATCAAGTTCAGCAGCAGAAAAATATGCTTACACAGCAATTTGCTACACATAGTTTGGCAAAAAAAAAGAAATTGATGTGGATTAAAGTTATAACCCAGAAAACTCTGAAAGAAAGAAATGGCGTACTAAACGCATTGCATCTCTTCAAGCTTTTCTAGTAAGAGCTCAGAATGAGTTGGAAGCACTTCTGCGTGAAGAAGCAAAAGAAGATGAAAATGAGAGACTATTTGAAGAAGAGTTAATTCAAGTAGCTGATACTATTGAAGCCACTCACATGGAAAATAAAAATATTCATCAAGTTTCTGTTCATGAAACTAATAATCCTGTTTGTGAAATCGATATCAAATGCAAAGGATTTAAACCATATTCCTTAGATGTTTTACTTGATACTGGTGCTGATGCTTCTTTAGCTAGATTTCATGCTATACAAGAAGATATGTGGCATCCAAATTTTGTGAGGTTAATCTTCAACACTAAGACAATCATCTCCGAATATTTAGCCAGTATACCTGTTGTCTTAGGAAATTCAGTTTTCAATTTTAAGGTTATACAGCATGAGATGCCCATGTTTGATATGATGTTTGGGTCTAATAATCTATCTTATTTTTATCCAGTCACCATACAATAGTATGAGGTTGTGCTAGCTCAGAAATTCTCTCTGTATAAAAAGACCAGATATGAATGCAAAATACCATTAAAAGGAAACAATAGAAAACCTGTTAATACTCAGTGGATACATCAAAAAATTAATTGTTGCAAAGCTGATATAGATCCTGTACTTGCAAAGATTGTGCAAGATTGTTGTTCTGAAAATCCCTTAGCTTTTCAACATGGAAACACTCATGTATGTCAGATTGATTTAAAGATGGTCACTGATAAATTGGGTAAACCTGTTGAACCTCAGTTTAAGGCACATCATTTTGGTATGTCTCCTTCTTTAAGACAAGAATGTTTTACAGAGATACAACAGTTAAAAAATAGGGAATGATTAGAGATTCTTAAAGCCCTTGGGGTTGTGAAGCGTTTTATGTCAATAAACGCAGTGAACAAGTCAGAGGCAAAAAGAGATTGGTGATTATTTACATTCCTCTAAATAAGCATGTAATTCCTATTCAGCACCCCATTCCATCTAAAGATAAAATTTTGCAAAGAATTATAAGGAGTAAAGTCTATAGCAAGTTTGACTTAAAGTCTAGTTTTTGGTAGATACAGGCTAATGAAGCAGATATATACAAAATAGCTTTTGTGACACCCTTTGGTCAATACGAATGGAATGTCCTTCCATTTGGGTTAAAGACAACTTCAAGTATCTTTCAGAAAATGATGAATGAAATTTTTTCTGCCTATAGTAACTTCATCATAGTGTATATTGATGATATTCTGATATTCAGTAAATCTACAAAAGAATATCTGAAGCACCTAGAATAGTTTTATCAGATTGTGTTTGATCATGGGTTAGTTTTATCAGCTAAGAAAATGGTGACATTCAAGGATGAAATATATTTTCTTGGCATTACTATCAAGTCAGGAGAAGTTCTTATTTAGCCACATGTGTTACAAAATATACAAAATTTTCTTGATGAATTGACTGATAAAAAAATGCTTCAGAGATTTTTACGCTGTGTAAATTATATTGTTAGACATTATTTTAATGTTGCTCAGGATAGGTTGTTACTTAATAAAAGATTATCTAAAAATCCTCCTGCATGGAATCAGGAATTGACTACAGTAGTTCAGGGAATCAAAGAAAAATGTTCTAATTTGCCTCCTTTACAGTTACCAGGAAGTGGCACAAAAATCATTGAGACAGATGCCTCAGATCTCTATTGGGGAGCAATATTAAAAGAAAAATTATCTGATGGATTAGAGAAGCCTTGTAGATATGCTTCAGGTACTTTCAAGCAAGCTCAGGTGAATTATCATTCTACCCATACAAAAATTCTTGTTATTATAAAAGGAATTCAAGCCTTTATGTTTTTCATAAGATCAGAACATTTTATTGTTCGATCTGATCTCACGAATTTCATGAGCATACTTAATTCAACAGATAATTTGAAGAAAGGTTCTGTTAGTCGATTGATAAGGTGGGCTACCTATCTTTCAGATTTTGATTTTATAGTTGAACATATTCTCAGACATAAGAATTCTCTTGTAGATTTCCTAACCAGAGAATTTTATTCTCCCAAAGAAAAACCTATTATGATGACTACATCAAAAGTTTGTGATGAATTTCATGAACATCTTTGGAAATCTACACAAACTATAACATCTCAATGGCAGAATGAAATAATAGCTCTAAAAGCTCAGTCATATGCAGCTGCTGATATTGTAAATTGCAAGAATATAGCATGGACTTCCCATTATGCAAAAATCAATGAGCAAAATAGTGTTCATACTATTTTTTTAAATAAGCCAAGCAATAATCCTGACTTACTTGGGAAAAATAATTTGTTGATAAATATGTTTTACAAGAAGGGTACGAAGTTTCATTTTTAATGGTCTACTTTCTGGCCATCATTCAACCCTACAACAAAAAATTATTGGGAGTCTAAGGATATGAGTGATTACATGTTTGAATTCTTGGACTATATTATGCCAAGAGTTGCTTTTTCAAGTCATTTGGTAAATATTTCTCCCTCAATGCTTCACAATATTTTTATTGCTCTATGTATTCCCTTTGATGTTGAGTTTGATCTCTATCCTATATAGAATCATCAATATAATCGTCAAGCTCCAATACAACTAGCTATGCATGTTACATCATTATGGAGACATATAACTATGTCACATCAATCTTTATTTCCACCTACTCCTGAAGGAAGATTGTGCAGGATTCCTTCTGCTTTATATCTAGATCATACGATAGATGATGATGATCTTGATAGTGAGGGTACCAACTCTCCATATTCTCCAGCTTAATCATATGAGTTTGCTGACGATGACTTATCACGGGGTCTATTTGTGATAGTGACTAAAGAGCACTATATCTCTTTTTGAAATATTTGTGGACTTTACCACTATCAAAGGCGGTATTTTGTCAGCTGTGTCAACATAACTTTATGTCTATTTTGTTTTAGTCGGTGTGTAGTGGGGCCATAACCCACATAGTAATCGCATCTTTGTTTTGAACCATTGATGCCACCACTTTGTGATAACCGTCGATCTCTCTTTTGAAATATTATAAATAAGAGATTTAGAATGAGTTATAGGCATTAGGTTTTTAGGAAGTGAAGAGTCAGTCTTTAGCGTGTGAAAGAGTCAGTTTGCAATTCAGCTATGAAATTGAAGTTTAGATTTGTATATGCTTTGTTATATTATGGCAATAATATATATATAAGAAAGTGTGATTTTAAAATATCTTGTGTGAAATGGTATCAGAGCCAAGTAGCAATATTTCATCAACCAAGTAGCAATCTTTCATCTAAGTTTTTAGTTTGCATTTATTTTCCATCAGTTTAAGAATTAGTTATTAGTTGTTATTTGGTTAGTACTGTTCCTATTGATCTGGTATCATGTTCAATTTAAAGTTGAAGATAGGGAAGCAGCGTGGTCCAGTTTAAGCCAAAAGATAGGCGTGTTGAGGATCTGATTTAAGTACCAACAATAAGCTTGACAATGGAAGCTCTAGATCAACCTACAGCTATTAATCTAGGTACCTCTGATATGTGTACTCTTGCTAATCTATGTGAATAGAATGTTAATTCTGAAACTCTTGAAATAGATCAATCTACTTCCAGCCCTGCTTGGACTTTACCTCCATTAAATCCCAATGAAGTCTATGATAAATTTTCTTCTTTTAATCTTGTTGCTAAGACCAACATTAAGGTTGTTGAAAATACTTTGCAAATCCAGACTAATGCACAAGACAAGTATTATCTTCAAATTCTTGATAAAACTATTGCTTCATTAAGGTCTCAAACTAAATATAAACTTTTACATATAGGTGTTATCTATATAGGTATACATCCTTTATTTAGACGTGGTCTAAATGTTAGTCTTTTAGCCTATTTGCTTGATAATAGACATCTTTACTTTTCTGCTTGCTTACAAGCTGCTCTGTAAACTTGTTTAGATGCTGGTTTAGTTTACTCTACTATCTATCCCAACTACCTCGTTGCTATCCATCAAGAAAAGAATTTAAGTAAAATCTTTAAACTTTTCTTGCAAACCTTAGGTCTTTACATGATTGCTGGTTCTTGCCCACATGTTGTGCAATATCAAATAATGTATCACTTAACTAATAATTTGTATCCTACTGTTAAGCATACACCTGTGCCTGGCAAAAGCATGGTGAGTAGAGGCACTCCTAATAGCTAAATTTTACCTACAGAAGCAATCTCATGGTCTGACCTTAAGTTTCCTAGAAAATGGGTAGTAGATACAGACTTTATCCAACCACCTCGTAAATCTCTATCAAGAGCTACCTCTGTAAAAGATTTACTTGATAAATCTGTAATCCCTTTTGATAATCCTTTAGCATCTACTTCTACCTCATCATTGACCTTTACAAGGCAATGTCCTCATACCCAAAAGGTGCATGATCCTCAAATAGATTCCTTCTACTGTCTAGACTGCAAACATATCCTTAGTAAGCCCAGTCATGGTGTCCTAAACATGACTAAAAGAGACATAGATTTGCAAAAACTTTTTGAGAAGAATAAATAATTATTATCTCAAAGAAGGAATATGCATATGGAAAGCACTTTTCAGAAAACTCCTGATTTCGAGGAAGAAGGTCATATATGGAAGACTCCCCAGGGTGATCAGTCATACATAGAAAAAGGTTTTCCTAAGCTTTCTAATTTCAATCAATACTCTCCTGATGGACAGAAAAGAGCCCAAATGTACTATCTTATAATAGTGGATTAAAGTCTAGATCAGCTTACAAAAGTTAGATTGATGAATTGGAACAATGTTGCAACAAAGTGTATAAACACTAAAGTAGCCAGTATTCAGTCTAGCCTAGATCAGATTTCTAAGATGTTAAAAAGTATTGAACAATATAAGAAGGGAGATATTGTTAAATCTTTGAAAACTATTGATTTCAATGCTAGAGTTCATTCTCATCAGATATCTCAAAAAATAGAAAAAGAATCTGGTAATCTTTTGCAAAAGCAAGAAGATCTTAGTAAAAAAGTAGAAACTATTGTTCTTGGTAATGCAGACATAGCACATAGTTAAGAGGAATTAAAATCCAACATTTCTTCTATTGGAACACAATTTGTTGTTATTTCTAATGGAATTAATTCATTAAATAGAGAAGTCTCTTCTTAGTAACAACATCTACCACTTCTTCCCACTACATTACAGAATTCATAAATTTAGCCCTTGAATCTGAATCCAATGACTGTTGATATTCTATGTTGGGAACAAGCAGAGAAAATATAGAAGGAACAAAGAACCGATAGAATTATAACTCCTCTAAGTATAAAATCCCTACACATTGAAAATATTGAAAAATCTTTCAGAATAGGCATGGCTAAATTAGATGATCCAGAAAAGTATAGTTATTTCTCTGAAGGAGAAAGTTCTAGGCCTCCTCTTGATTCATAGATCAGAACTTTAAGCATGCAACCCTTTTTTGGAAATTTAACTATGATTCTCCTGCTTGAAGAAAAGAAATGTGTCATGTAATTTTATCTTGGGCTAGTGTGCAGATATTTGGTTTAAAAAGAGATCCCAAAACTCTAGCTCAACAGATAGTTAATGGCTTCATAGGAAATATAAAAGATTGGTGGGATGCTGGTGATATATAGTATAAGAATAATATTTTGAATCATTCAGAACCAATACCATGCTTATGCTAAACTATATATGCAAATTTGTTGGCATAATAGAAGATGAAAAAGAAGCTAGTAGATCTAACTTTCTCAGAGCTCAGTTATATGATATGACACGTCTAGAAGAATATATGTGTTATATGGAAAATTTACTCTATGCATCTGGTGAATTGTTTAATCCTGCTTTCAATGTTAGATATGTTGAATCATTTCCTCATTATTTTTTACAAAAATATAAGTCAGTCATGGGTCCTCAGTATTCTACTGTCATTTGGTAGAATCAATCAGTTCATTAGAAGAACAAACTAGAAAATGTGTGATGAAAGAAAAGCACACAAAGAAACTTTACAATTTCATAAAGAGCTTGGTGTAAAATGTTGTAACTCCATAGATGACAAGTTTGGCTGTACAGATGTGTACCAGTATAAAAAGCATAGAGCAAGAAGTAAGAAAAAGGATAAGTCTTCTTGTAAATGTGATTTTGCATCCACTGCAAAATGG
Organism: Torreya grandis; assembly: GCA_037957365.1. Taxonomy (NCBI): domain Eukaryota; kingdom Viridiplantae; phylum Streptophyta; class Pinopsida; order Cupressales; family Taxaceae; genus Torreya; species Torreya grandis. The sequence continues at coordinate 128,461 of JARHVA010006373.1, read as the reverse complement.
TCTAGAAAGCCCAGGTTTAAAAAGACTTTTCAGAAAAGAAATATTTTTAGAAAAAAGAAACATGGGTTTCAGAAAGCCCTTGTGAAATGTTTTCTTTGTCAAGGAGAACATTATGCAAACAAATGTCCTGAGAAAGGAAAACACTCGAAGAAAATTAATTTTCTTCAAAGTCATAATATAATTGAAGATGAGTATGTTCTCATTCTTGCTGATGAAGCTGAATATGAATCTGATTTTGAATATTCAGAATCTGAATTAGAAAATTGCGTAAATATGAATAATGAAGAAGAATTCAGCTCTAATTATGAGTCTTCATATTTTGATTCAGAAATTGTATTTCAGATAAATATGCATTCTAGTCAGTATTTTGCTAATCAGTTCTCTGACAGTTTGAGTTTGTTATAGCAAATTCAGTCTTTAAAAGACAAGTATGACAGCCTGCCTGTGTATATGTTATCTGAGAAAATGTTTCTCCAACAACAAACTACTGAAACTAAGAAAAGATATTTGAATCAATTAGATCAAGTTTAGCAGCAGAAAAATATGCTTACACAATAATTTCCTAAACATAGTTTGGTAAAAAGTAAAGAAATTGATGTGGATTATAGTTATAACCCAGAAAACTCTGAAAGAAAGAAATGGCGTACTAAATGCATTGCATCTCTTCAAGCTTTTCTAGTAAGAGGTCTGAATGAGTTAGAAGCACTTCTACGTGAAGAAGTAGAAGAAGATGAAAATGAGAGACTATTTGAAGAAGAGTTAATTCAAGTAGCTGATACTATTAAAGCCACTCACATGGAAAATAATAATATTCATCAAGTTTCTGTTCATGAAACTAATAATCCTCTTTGTGAAATTAGTATCAAATGGAAAGGATTTAAACCATATTCCTTAGATGTTTTACTTGATACTGGTGCTAATGCTTCTTTAGCTAGATTTCATGCTATACCAGAAGATATGTGGCATCCAGTTTTTGTGAGGTTAACCTTCAACAGTAAGACAATCATCTCTGAATATTCAGCCAGTATTCCTATTGTCTTAGGAAATTTAGTTTTCAATTTTAAGCTTATACAGCATGAGATGCCCATGTTTGATATGATGTTTGGGTCTGATAATCTGTCTTATTTTTATCCAATCACCATACAACATTATGAGGTTGTCTTAGCTCAAAAATTCTCTCTGTACAAAAAGACTAGATATGAATGCAAAATACCATTAAAAGGAAACAACAGAAAACCTGTCAATAATCAGTGGATACATCAAAAAATTAATTGTTGCAAAGTTGATATAAATCCTATACTTGTAAAGATTGTGTAAGATTGTTGTTCTAAATATCCCTTAGCTTTTCAACATAGAAAGACTCATGTATGTCAGATTGATATAAAGATGGTCACTGATAAATCGGGTAAACCTGTTGAACCTCAGTTTAAGGCACATCATTTTGGTATGTCTCCTTCTTTAAGAGAAGAATGTTTTACAGAGATACAACAGTTAAAACAATAGGGAATAATTAGAGATTTTCAAATCCCTTGGGGTTGTGAAGCGTTTTATGTCAATAAATGCAGTGAACAAGTTAGAGGCAAAAAGAGATTGGTGATTAATTATATTCTTCTGAATAAGCATGTAATTCCTATTCAGCACCCCATTCCATCTAAAGATAAAATTTCGCAAACAATTACAGGAAGTAAAGTCTATAGCAAGTTTTATTTAAAGTCTAGTTTTTGGCAGATATAGGGTAATGAAGCAGATAGATACAAAACGGGTTTTGTGACACCTTTGGCCAATAAGAATGGAATGTCCTTCCATTTGGGTTAAAGATAGCTCCAACTATCTTTCAAAAAATGATGAATGAAATTTTTCTTGCCTATAGTAACTTCATCATAGTATATATTGATGATATTTTGATATTCAGTAAATCTACTAAAGAACATCTGAAGCACCTAGAATAGTTTTATTAGATTGTGTTTGATCATGGGTTAGTTTTATCAGCTAAGAAAATGGTGACATTCAAGGATGAAATAGATTTTCTTGGTATTACTATCAAGTCAAGAGAAGTTCTTATTCAGCCACATGTGTTACAAAATATATGGAATTTTCCTGATGAATTGACTGATAAAAAATGCTTCAGAGATTTTTAGGCTGTGTAAATTATATTGCTAGACATTATTTTAATGTTGCTCAAGATAGGTTGTTACTTAATAAAATATTATCTAAAAATCCTCCTGCATGGAACCAAGAAATGACTACAGCAGTTTAGGGAATCAAAGAAAAATGTTTTAATTTGCCTCCTTTAAAGTTACCAAGAAGTGGCACAAAAATCATTGAGATAGATGCCTCAAATCTCTATTGGGGAGCAATATTAAAAGAAAAATTATTTGATGGATTAGAGAAGCCTTGCAGATATGCTTTAGGTACTTTCAAGTAAGCTCAAGTTAATTATCATTCTACCCATAAAAAAATTCTTGCTGTTATAAAAGGAATTCAAGCCTTTATGTTTTTCATAAGATCAGAACATTTTATTGTTCGATCTGATCTCAAGAATTTCATGAGCATACTTAATTTAGAAGATAATTTGAATAAAATTTCTGTTAGTCGATTGATATTGTGGGCTACCTATCTTTTATATTTTGATTTTACAGTTGAACATATTCCCAGACATAAGAATTCTCTTGCAGATTTCCTGACCAAAGAATTTTATTCTCCCAAAGAAAAAACTTTTATGATGACTACATCAGAAGTTCGTGATGAATTTCATGAACATCTTTGGAAATCTACACCAACTGTAACATCTCAATAGCAAAATGAAATAACAGCTCTAAAAGCTCAGTCATATCTAGCTTCTGATACTATAAATTGTAGGAATATAGCATGGACTTCCCATTATGCAAAAATCAATGAGCAAAATAGTGTTCATACTATTTTGTTAAATAAGCTAGACAATAATCTTGACTTACTTGGGAAAAATAATTTGTTGATAAAGATGATTTACAGGAAGGGTACGAAGTTTCATTTTCAATAGTCTGCTTTCTAGCCATCATTCAACTCTGTAACAAAAAATTATTGGGTGTCTGAGGATATGAATGATTATATGTTTGAATTCTTGGACTATATTATGCCAAGAGTTGCTTCTTCAAGTCATTTTGTAAATATTTCTCCCTCAATGATTCACAATATTTTTATTCCTCTACGTATTCCCTTTGATGTTGAGTTTGATCTCTATCCTGTACAGAATCATCAATATAATCGTCATGCTCCAATACAACCAACCTATTGCATCATTATGGAGACGTATAACTGTGTCACATCAAGCTTTATTTCCACCTACTCTTGAAGGAAGATTGTGTAGGATTCCTTTTGCTTTATATCTAGATCATACGATAGATGATGATGATCTTGATAGTGAGGGTCCCAACTCTCCATATTCTCTAGCTCGATCTTACGAGTTTGCTGACAATGACTAATCACGGGGTCTGTTCGTGATAGTGACTAAAGAGCACTATATCTCTTTTCAAAATATTTTTGCACCTTACTACTATCAAAGGTGGTATTTTGTCAGCCGTGTCGACAAAACTTTATGTCTATTTTGTTTTAGTCGGTGCGTATTGGGCCCATAACCCACATGGTAATTGCATCTTTTTTTTGAACCGTTGATGCCACCACTTTGTGATAACCATCGATCTCTCTTATGAGAGATTATAAATAAAAGATTTTAGATGAGTTATAGGCATCAGGGTTTTACGAAGTGAAGAGTTAGTCTTTAGTGTGTGAAAGAGTCAGTTTGTAATTTAGTTGTGAAATTGAAGTTTAGATTTGTATAAGCTTTGTTATATTCTGGCAATAATACATACATATATATATATATATATATATATATATATATAAATATATATATATATATAAGAAAGTGTGATTTTAGAAGATCCCGTGTGAAATGGTATTAGAGCCAAGTAGCAATCTTTCATCTAAGTTTTCAGTCTGCATTTATTTTCCATCAGTTTAAGAATTCTATATTAGTTGTTATTTGGTTAGTATTATTCATGTTGATCTGATATCGCGTTTAGTTTAACATTGAAGATATCTAAGTGTTGTCGTCCCATTTAAGCCGAAGGACAAGTGTGCTGAGGATCTGATTTAAGTACCGACAATAAGCCTGACAATGGAAGCTCTGGATCAACCTACAACTATTACTCCAGGTACCTCTGATATGTGTACTCTTGTTGATCTATGTGAATAGACTATTAATTCTGAAACTCTTGAAATAGATGAATCTACTCCCAGCCCTGCTTGGACTTTACCTCCATTAAAGCCCAATGAAGTCTATGATAAATTGTCTTCTTTTAATCTTGTTGCTAAGACCAACATTAAGGTTGTTGAAAATACTTTGCAAATCTAGACTGATGCACAAGACAAGTATTATCTTCAAATTCTTGATGATAAAAATATTGCTTCATTAAGGTCTCAAACTAAATACAAATTTTTACATATAGGTGATATCTCTATAGGTATACATCCTTTATTTAGACGTGGTCTAAATGTTAGTCTTTTAGACTGTTTGCTTGATAATAGACATCTTTCCTTTTATGCCTACTTATAAGCCGCTCTACAAACTGGTTTACATGCTGGTTCAGTTTACACTACTATCTATCCCAACTACCCCATTGCTATCCATCAAGAAAAGAATTTAAATAATATCTTTAAACTTTTCTTGTAAACCTCAGGTCTTTATATGATTGCTGGTTCTTGCCCACTTGCTGTGCAATATCAAATAATGTATCACTTAACTAATACTTTGTATCCTAATGTTAAGCATACACCTGCGCTTGGCAAAAGCATGGTGAGTAGAGGCACTCCTAATAGCCAAATTTTACATGTAGAAGCAATCTCATGGTCTGACCTTAAGTTTCCTAGAAAATGGGTAGTAGAAACAGACTTTATCCAACCACCTCGTAAATCTCTATCAAGAGCTACCTCTATAAAAGATTTACCTGATAAATCTGTAATCTATTTAGATAATTCTTCAGCATCTACTTCTACCCCATCATTGACCTTTCCAAAGCAATGTCCTCATACCCAAAAACTGCATGATCCTTAAATAGATTCCTTCTATTGTCTAGACTGCAAACATATCCTTAGCAAGCCCAATCATGCTGTCATAAACATGACCAAAAAAGACATAGATTTGCAAAAACTTTTTGAGAAGAATAAATAATTATTATCTCAAAGAAGGAATATGCATATGAAAAGCACTTCTCAGAATACTCCTAATTTTGAGGAAGAAGGTCATACATGGAAGACTCCTTAGGGTGATGAGTCATACATAGAAAAAGGTTTTCCTAAGCTTTCTAATTTCAATCAATACTCTCCTAATGGATAGAAAAGAGCCCAGATGTACTATCTTAGAACAGCAGATAAAAGTCTAGATCAGACTACAGAAGTTAGATTGATGAACTGGAACAATGTTGCAACAAAGTGTATAAACACTAAAGTAGCCAGTATTCAATCTAGCCTAGATCAGATTTCTAAGATGTTAAAATGTATTGAACAATATCAAAAGGGAGATATTGTTAAAGCTTTGAAAAGTATTGATTTTAGTGCTGGAGTTCATTCTCATCAGATATCTCAAAAAATAGAAAAAGAATCTGGTAATCTTTTGCAAAAGCAAGAATATCTTAGTAAAAAAGTAGAAACTATTGTTCTTGGTAATGCAGACATAGCACATAGTCAAGAGGAATTAAAATCAAAAGTTTCTTCTATTGAAACACAAGTTGCTATTATTTCTAATGGAATTGATTCATTAAATAGAGAAGTCTCTTCTTAGCAACAACATCTAGCACTTCTTCCCGCTATATTAAAGAATTCATAAATTCAGCCCTTGAATCTGAATCTAATGACTGCTAATATTCTAAGTTGGGAACAAGTAGAGAACATACAGAAGGAACAAGGAACTGATAAAATTGTAACTCCTCTAAGTATAAAAGCCCCACACATTGAAAATATTGATAAATCTTTCAGAATAGGCATGGTTAAATTAGATGATCTAGAAAAGTATAGTTATTTCTCTGAAGGAGAAAGTTCCAGGCCTCCTCTTGATTCACAGATTGGAACTTTAAGCCTGCAACCCTTTTTTTGGAAATTTAACTGTGAATCTCCTGCTTGAAGAAAACAAATGTGTCATGCAATGTTATCTTGGGCTAGTGTGTAGATGTTTGGTTTAAAAAGAGATCCCAAAACTGTAGCTCAACAGATAGTTAATGGCTTCATAGGAAATATAAAAGATTGGTGGGATGCTGGTGATATATAGTATAAGTAGAATATTTTGAATCATTCAAAACTAGTACCATGCTTATGCCAAGCTATATATACAAAATTTGTTGGCATAATAGAAGATGAAAAAGAAGTCAGTTGATCTAAGTCTCTCAAAGCTTAGTTATGTGATATGACACGTCTAGAAGAATATATGTGTTATATGGAAAATTTACCTTATGCATCTGGTGAAATGTTTAATCCTGCTTTCAAATGTTTAATCCTGCTTTCAAAGTTAGATATGTTGAATCATTTTCTCAATATTTTTTAGAAAAATATAAGTGAGTCATGGGTCCTCAATATTCTACTATGTCATTTGGTAGAATCAATCAGTTCATTAGAAGAACAAACCAAAAAATGTGTGATGAAAGAAAAGCACACAAACAAACTTTACAATTCCATAAACAGCTTGGTGTAAAATTCTGTAACTCCATAGATGACAAGTTTGGCTGTACAGACATGTATCAGTATAAAAAGCATAGAGCAAGAAGTAAGAAAAAGGATAAGTCTTCTTGTAAATGTGATTTTGCATCCACTGCTAAATGGTCTAGAAAGCCCAGGTTTAAAAAGACTTTTCTAGAAAAGAAATATTTTTAGAAAAAAGAAACATGGGTTTCAGAAAGCCCCTGTGAAATGTTTTCTTTGTCAAGGAGAACATTATGCAAACAAATGTCTTGAGAAAGGAAAACACTCGAAGAAAATTAATTTTCTTCAAAGTCATAATATAAATGAAGATGAGTATGTTCTCATTCCTACTGATAAAGCTTAATATGAATCTGATTTTAAATATTCAGAATCAGAATTAGAAAATTGCATAAATATGAATAATGAAGAAGAATTCAGCTCTGACTCTGAGTCTTCATATTTTTATTCAAAAATTGGATTTCAGATAAATATGCATTCTAGTCAGTATTTTGCTAATGAGTTCTCTAACAGTTTGAGTTTGTCACAACAAATTTAGTCTTTGAAAGACAAGTATGACAGTCTGTCTGTGTATATGTTATCTGAGAAAATGTTTCTCCAACAACAAATTACTGAAACTAAGATAAGATATTTGAATCAGTTAGATCAAGTTCAGCAGTAGAAAAATATGCTTACACAACAATTTGCTAAACATAGTTTGGCAAAAAATAAAGAAATTGATGTGGATTATAGTTATAACCCAGAAAACTCTGAACAAAATAAATGGCGTACTAAACGCATTACATCTCTTCAATCTTTTCTGGTAAGAGCTCAGAATGAGTTAGAAGCACTTCTACGTGAAGAAGTAGAAGAAGATGAAAATGAGAGACTATTTGAAGAAGAGTTAATTCAAGTAGCTGATACTATTAAAGCCACTCACATGGAAAATAATAATATTCATCAAGTTTCTATTCATGAAACTAATAATCCTGTTTGTGAAATCAGTATCAAATGGAAAGGATTTGAAACATATTCCTTAGATGTTTTACTTGATACTGGTGCTGATGCTTCTTTAGCTAGATTTCATGCTATACCAGAAGATATGTGGCATCTAGATTTTGTGAGGTTAACCTTCAACACTAAGACAATCATCTCCGAATATTCAGCTAGCGTTCCTGTTGTCTTAGGAAATTTAGTTTTCAATTTAAAGGTTATACAGCATGAGATGCCCATGTTTTATATGATGTTTGGGTCTGATAATCTGTCTTGTTTTTATCCAATCACAATACAATAGTATGAGGTTTTGCTAGCTCAAAAATTATCTCTATACAAAAAGACCAGATATGAATGCAAAATACCATTAAAAGGAAACAATAGAAAACCTATCAATATTCAATGGATACATCAAAAAATCAATTGTTGCAAAGCTGATATAGATCCTGTACTTGCAAAGATTGTGCAAGATTGTTGTTCTAAAAATTGCTTAGCTTTTCAACATAGAAAGACTCATGTATGTCAGATTGATTTAAAGATGGTCACTGATAAATTGTGTAAACCTGTTGAACCTCAATCTAAGGCACATCATTCTGGTATGTCTCCTTCTTTAAGAGAAGAATGTTTTACAGAGATACAATAGTTAAAACAATAGGGAATAATTAGAGATTCTCAAATCCCTTGGGGTTGTGAAGCATTTTATGTCAATAAACGTAGTGAACAAGTTAGAGGCAAAAAGAGATTGGTGATTAATTACATTCCT
>JARHVA010006373.1:70000-115000 GCA_037957365.1 Torreya grandis | reverse complement strand
AATCTACTATAAAAGATTGTCTATATCATAAAATTTTATTACATGAATTATAATTTATTTATTAAAAACACATACAATCTCTCAAACATTTAAATTTTTATCATGCATTCATTACAAGATCATATATCAAGAAAATTCATGATAGATAATTTCATGTTTGTGATCTTGTGCTCAAATAAGACAATAAAAAATATTAATATTCATAAATAAAACAAATGAAAATTTTATCCAAATTGGCTAGGGCCATTTATAATTATTGAAAAGATTGGCATTATGTTTTATCACTTAGCTACACTTGAATATAATCATGCTAAAGATCATGTGAATACTATGAATTTGTGTTTATATTTTATATAAATGCTATTACATGATTATATTTTTCACAAATTATCCTACTTTTTCATTTGAGAAAAGTGGTTTTTAGTAAATTGAACTAATATCAAAATGAGACATCATAATGGGCTTATATTCAGGATTTAATAGTAATACATTTCATATTTGATAGTTTAATGTGTGCCAAAAATAATTATTTTAGATTAAGAGGGCATTTGGCTTGCATATGGACTCCACTCATATTTGCACTCAATAACAAATACAATTTTGTGAATGCATTTACATTATTAAAAAAAAACTATAAAGATCAATTTGGCACTATATAATATATAGGTGTCATGATATGTATTCATATATAATATATTAATTTTCAAAATTTAAATAATTTTTCCAAGTTCCAATGATGCAGGAAAAATAGGTGAAACATCTAGAGGCCATAAGTTTGGTTATGTAGCTCCTTTTGAGCTCTTCCATGCACCAAAACAATCATATCAAAAAGTTTTTTTTTGACCTAATCCACACTTTCTACTTAAAGGCATCTTTGATATTTTTTGGAGGCCATATGTGACCATCTAAAGGTCTAAAATGATAGATTAATTTTTTTTGTGTGTTTTTTGTATTTTTAAAAATTGTATATTTTTATGACTAGACGTTAACTGTAATTTAAATTTGTCTTATAGGCTAATTTTACTGTTTAGAGTATTCTAGGATATTTTTAGAGTTATGTGTACTTGCATGCAAAACATGCTAAAAATAATAGGTGCTAAAAATAAAGTTTTTTTAGATTTTATATTTTTTCCAAACTTTTGCATGTCAACTCTATTTCTAAGTTTAGGCTTATATATGTATGGTTTTTAGTTATTTCAATTTATTCAATGCAAATTAGTACTGGTGTTGATGCCTATAAATGTATCCCAGGTGCTCTTAGTGTCTAAAGAATAATTATAATTTTACAATTCAAAGCATGAGTAGAAAGTTATGGTAATCTCATTACTTGTGGTGAAATAGGGGTAGAGAATTAAACCATTCCACAATATTTATATTGATTAGTGGTTGGGAGACACCATGTCCAAACATAGTTAAATACAAGAGATCTATGCTATTATCAACATATTCACGATCAAACTCTAACTTGAATGAATAATTACATTGAATTTCAAACTAGAGTGATTTGGTCAAAAAGGAGGAAAAGGAAGTGTAGGGAAGAAAGAAGATGTTATGATTCTTAGTCCAAATATTATGACAAAGTTTATATTTCATCAATACATGACATGAAATAACTTTAGCACAGATCTTACCATGTACCAAAAAATTGTCTAAGGAAAGGATGGAACAATACGAATAGGAAACTAGATCCAATTTATACATTTACTTCACTAGCAAATAACATTAGAACATCTATAATGGAAGCAATAAAAATGAAATTAATATGATGTCCTTCAGTTAACCTAATATAAGAACATGTTAATAACTCTTTATTTACATATGCATATCAAGAATCAATGAAAACTATTCAAATTTAGACATCTAAACAAATAAATGAGAGAGAATCCATATAACAAATGACACAATCAAATTCTAGACAAAATTTTTAGTATTCCTTGCTTGTATTAATTGTTATGAGTATATAAAATAGTTTTTACTTTAAAACTCCCTCTCCTTTACAAAATGGTGATACTACCTTTTATAGGAGACTAAGGTAGTATATCAATCAATCATGAGATTATAAAATGTAAAAAGTTAAGGACAACTATCCTTTTAAATTTTTCTAGAATAAATTCCTTTTTTTAAATTGGACTGACTTATAGGAAAATGTGATAACAAACTAGCACATGCATTTACAAAAAGAATATTACACTTTTGAATATTACAAGGTTTCTTAAAAAGTGTAATATTGTTAGTTAGATGGTGGGCCATACACCGAAGAGATCCCATGTTTCCCCTGAAGGATCTTCATGGCTTTGTGGTGTTGTTCATTAACTGGCCTTAAGTTGATAGATGGATTAAAGAGATGATCATCCTCCTAGTCTACCATGTCATCAAAATATTTATCATTCCTAGCCATTACTTCCTTGATACTTATTTCTTTATCAATTTTCTCCTCTATAGTCAGGATCATTCCCATGACCCTACTTTTGTCATTCCAAAAATGGCCCTAACTTTTTCTCTTGACCTCTTGCATAACCAAGCTAAACTTGTGCTTATAATCATCATCTCCAATGATGCCCAGGGAGATAAATGTGGTAGGATTTGTAATAACTATGCATAGAATTTGTTCAATCCTAACTATCAACTCTTCATCATCCCTTAGGATCATTTCCAAGTATTTAAGCCATGCACTCAAACCCTATATTTTCTCCATAATTATTCCCATAATTGAATTTAGATGGGCCAAACTAATGGTCTTAAACCTAGGAATCTAGCCTTCAACTAGTATGTTGATTAACTATTTCATTTTTATATATTAAACATTGTCATTGGGTTTATAAAACATTGGCTACTTCATCTTGGTGAGATAAAGGACTCTACGTTGTCTTCATTTATTTTAGAGATATAAACATATCATAGAAAAATACCTCAAACATCTTTATCACCTATTTTATAACTGATAAGACAACCTATGTCTCAAGTTTCTCTTTTTGATTCTACAAGTTCTCAATATTTTGGTATAGACCTTTGATGCCTAATTTTATTTGGGCTGAATAGACATCATCTAGTCCAACTATGTCCTCCTCATGAATACGGTGTTCACCAAGTGCATAAAACCCACTTTAATTAATCCCATAAATGGTTCAACTCTTTGAAAGGTGAACTTCTCACTCCCAACCACGGTCTTCCTTATTATCACCCTCTCCAGATTTGTTATCTCTAGATTTAACTACACACCGACTGATGACTTTATAACTTTTGGAAGTTCAAGGATCTCAATCTACATGTTACCTAAGGCTTTATGGATTTCAATCTAATTTCAACCTGACCCTACTATGGTGTTCATCCTCCTTTCTTATTATTCCTTCATTAAATCCATAATCCTTGCCTTGACCTCATCATAGGCAATGATGTTAACTTTTTGGGTGAAGGCCCATGAATTATGCAATGTTGGAATCTTTTGCATCTTCCCATAATTGAACCATTTAGGTATGATTGGCCCATGGATGGGATTATCATCATTGAATAGGATAAACTCACTCAAATTATGATTTAAGGTTAACTTCAGCCTTTTCTTTATAATTTACATAAATGCCAACTCAATCTTCCTATTGAGGGGTGAAGCTATGACTAGGTCCATTGCAATTTCCTTCCACTTTTATTGTCTTAATTCCTCATCTTGGGCCTAAAGTTCATCAACTTGTTCTTCTTCATCTAATCCATATGATTCAACAAACACCTTAAATACATCTTCCACTATCTCATGAGGAGCCAGTACAATCATGTCAATATACTCTATTGGGAACTATGGTTTATCAGGTTGTGCCAAAGATGATGGCCCCTCCCTAGGTCTTTCTTCCAATTTCCCTTTCCCAGGTCTTAATGCCACTTTTTATTTAATTTTATGTAGTGGTTACTCTAGAGGTAGATTAGAAGAGGGTCTAGGAAATAAGTGGTACTACAAGGGTCCCATCTCCCATATCTCTCTAGGTGGCTTGTCATCTCTATCCAATCTATCCTCAAGATTAATGTTATGTTTCCTTAACATAGACAACACCTTTGTAAAAATGGTGGCCCTAATATACATCATGTCATAAACACCTATGATGTGTTCATTAGGGTAATTCATTATTATTGATTTAAAATGTTTAGTGACCCTATTATGAGGGTCCCATTGGTTTAGCTCATCCAATGGTAAGCTAAAGGAATTTTTATTTTTTGAGATGACATTCACATGCTCCCAATTCTATAATATTGTCTTGTTGATAGTCAAAGGAAAAGGGAGAACGATTCCTTTCCTTTTCTATTTTAATATTCAACTATACTATTGAATAATTTGTATGCAATATATTATGTTATCAATTTAGTTGGCACATAAACTAGTAGTTTGAAGGTTTGAACTAGAGTCCCTTTTATTCTTATCACTATGAAATTTAAATACATTTATATGCCTCCCATTAACTCTACATACTTGTTGATCATATGTCTGATCCTACCCATGGGGATCCCTATAATAGCTTCTACCAAAGCTAGATATACATAATCACAAATGAATTATATGTTATGTCTATCTTTGAAAATTTTCAAATTGTAATAGTGATGGGAGATAGTGTATCTCCCATTAGGTGACCAATTATTCATGTTTAGGATCTTGGTGGTCGCTAAGAGGGAATATAGGTGGTAGGACATCATGAAAAAGTGTTTGTTAGTTTCCTTCTTGATGGTTATGAAATATTGTTTCAAACAAATGTTAATCATTTCACTAATTAGGAGTGTGAGTCCCTTCTCTACCATTAATTATACATAGGTCACCCATATCTTATTAATATGTGTTGTGGAAGGGGCACTAGATAAACTTTTCAATAAGGTCATGATTACTTTGATCTTTTCACTAAATTTGGAAATTGGGATCTTCCTAGTAGTTTCTTTGATTACATGGGTTCTAGTAAGCACCCATTGGGAAAATATAGCATTCAAGTCATTCTTACTAGTCCATGATCTAATTATGGTCAAGTCTATATGGGGCTTGCATAGTTTGTAGTTGGTTTCATATGTCAAGGGGAAATGTATGCCACCTTTTTAAAAGTATGTTTGTGAACTATCCAATTTTACAATTAATGATAATGGGGGTATTGACATCGATGCATTACAATACCTTAGGTTTTAAAATAGCATAGTGGAGATTGCTCATAAAGATAGAATCTAGGTCATTATACCTTTGAAAGATCATACCATTCTTATGTTCCTCCCTTGTGATGGCTTACATCTCCTCAATAGTCCAAAAAATATTGGACAAATTCTTTTTTTCTGGGTGTTTAATGCCATGGCATCAAATTTAGTATCCTTAAAGACCCTTCCCTTGTAATATGAAGTCAATTACAACTCTATCTCATCCCTTTATTGTTGCCTTCAAGATGCCATGACTATGAATCTTAGAAATTGCTCACTAATGGTCTTCAAGTAGCATCTACATTAGTTCATTATTTCTTGGATAACAATTGGACTCTTTTTATCTTAGTTATGATTTAGTAGAGTTTAAATTAGGGATTTTATATGGAGACTAGGGATTTTTTTAGATTTAATAGCAATGGTAGCTTAGACTTAAGCAAATTCATGCCTTAGATTTTATTTAGAATCCTATATTTATACCTTTACCTTTTTGTGCCCACCAAAATTTTAATTTTATCATTTTGTGCTTGTGTGGCACCTACATGTCACCTTTATGGTAACTTTCATGTCATTTTATGTAAATTCCTTAAAGTAACTAGACATTATCTTTTGAAAATCCATCTTTTCCTTTGCACCATTAGATATGTATTTATGGGTCAACATGGACCACTTATCATGATCCAAAGGCTTGATTTCTATTGGTTGATTTATGTATGGCCTCTTTTTTGTGCCATTTTGTACCTTCATGGGCCTTCTAGGCTCTACGGTCAATTAGTGAACATGCACTCACCACGTGTCAATCCTACATGCCCTCAGATTCTCATTAAATAGTTTTTGATAATTTTTATTCTTAGAATCACCTTTCAAGAGAAAGTGTATACTATTAATTATGATCTTTTTGGATGTACACCATTGGTCTGATAGATCAAAGGCTTTAGATTCATCAAATCTTTTCAATCTATCTAATCATACTCTATGATGAAGTGAGAGTCATCGATCCTAAAAGAATTATGAAATTTAATTAGCATCAAGATATAGGGAGAAACTTAGACTAAGTACTTTAGATGAAAATTTATTTCATGTTAATAAATATGACAAAAACTTTAGGCTAAAATATTTATGCTATGTTTTATAATAGATATAAAGGGATGTTGGCTAAATATTTTTAGTTAAAGTTTATTTCATGTTGATAAACATGATGTAAACATTAGGATAAAATATTTAAGCTAAGTCTTAGATTACACCTAAATAGGATCCAAATAACAAGTGGTATTAATGTAGGGTTTTAACCTAGGATTTTATAGTGTTGATAAACATGATGTAAAATTTAGGTTAAATCTCTTAATGCTAATTTGTTTTTAATAAAGTATAGGTTTTTTACCTAAGGATTATTTTATTGAAATAAAGATAATTTCCACCTTAGGATAATGATTTATTTACAAATTTTTGACCACAAGATCATTCAATTATTAAATTTCGAAGGCACTAATTTTTTATTTCCCCAAAAGTGGGGGCGCTATTGAATCACAACACAAAAAAAAAGCCTTAGCCATGTTTTGAATCATATCCTTATGTTTAAGTAAGATATTGATGAACTTAAATGTGATATCCCCATGAACATCAATGATGGTCTTGTAATCATCAAATGATGTTCATGAGAATTTCAAATTTAAGTTCATGAAGTCTATTAGTTCCATAGATCTTGGACTTCATATGCTTCATTAGATCACTTTGTCCCAATAAAGTGTAAGACACAAATCAAGATCTTGGTGGATGTATGTCATTGTTCCTTACAATAATAGAGAGCATCAAGTCAACTCATCGATCAATGCATATAGAAATTAGACTAATTTAAAGGATTAAGTATAAAAAGAATAATAAAATGAGTCCCTTTGAATATTATTCATAGCCTAAGCTTTCCTTGTACTTAAAAAATACAATAAACCTTAGGATAAAAACTTAGGTTGAAATTAGTATAAATGTATGTGGCCTATGTAAGAGTGCCATTTGGTGACTCTATCAAACTCCTGAGCTTTTGAATTTATTTTTCCTTGGGAAGGGTCCCTAGAGAATTAATCTAAATCTAGGTTCTATAGATGGTGACACTTGTCATCCTCATGGGATTTTTTAGGCCTTTAATATTTTAATGTCATACTAACTCTACCAGATTAGTTTGCATGAGTAGACATGGGCCATTGATCATGATCCTATATTATTACACCTCATTGGCTCTTTTCAAATATTAAATCCATAGCATAAGTTTTATCCTAAGGTTTGATTGTATTAATAAATATAATTAGACCTTAGGGTAAAACTTAGGTTAAGTTTATTTTTGATAAAAAGTGGCCTTTTTGACCTTAATGATGATCATGCAAAATTTGATCTTTGGTCCTACTAAAGCACGCATCATTGATCATGATCCTGGGGCTCATGCAAGAATGGTATGATGGATCAAGGCTTTTGATCCATTGATTCTCCTTCACTCTATCTGATCATCCTCCATGATGAAGTGAGAGCCATTGATCTTGTAAGGAGGAAAGAGGTTTAAGTTAGGGATTGGGTTGACATAAGAGCTTCGACTAAAGTTTGAAGACTAAGGTCTCATTCATGTTAATAAATACAAATAGGGCTTTAGGTCTAAGACTTTTGGCTATGTATGTGCCAAAAAGACCATGTGATATAATGGTACCAAGCTAGGAAAATAAAGGACCTTGCACACATGAACATTAGGTTTGATTAAAATAAAGGGAATAAAATATGAGAACATAAAGAGACTAAGCATTATTTTAGGCTAAGTTTGGTTATGCTAAAAAACACAACTAATCTTTAGCACAAAATTAGGATTATGTCTAAAGTAAATTTTAAAATATTCCCACCAGAATTAGTCGTGCCAAATTTGAATTCAAACTAAAGATCCAAGCTAGGGTTTGTTGAAAGAGGGTTCCAGCACATGAATCCAACTATAAGATCTTACAAACCAATGGTTAGTAAAATCCTAAACGAGGGTTAGACCATGAACATCCCATTATGATCCATTGATAGGATCTCCATGAAACCTACAACTTAAGATATGAGGATCAATTGTTAACAATATTAGGCAAGGTTAAATAGAAGTCATGAAAAAATGGGATAATTTTATTAGTCATGGATGATATTCAAATTATAATAAAGTGTATAAAATCAATATTTTTGTGTTAAGATTCAAATTATGCACAAGGCTCTTTATTTATTATAAATAGGGGTATGTTGACCTCATCAAATGGCAAATTATAGAGTAACATACCAATATGTTAAAACCTAGAGAGCCTGGTTTAGAAAAATAACTAGGTCATTTATCCCACTTGATTAATTCCATTATCAAGATCAGTTCATGGTTGAAACAAACTTTTCACATGCAAAATTAGGATCAAACATCAATACATATCCATGTTGTGTGTGCACTTTTATTCCACTTTATTTTTTCCATGGGATTTAAGGGATAACTTTTAGATTTCATGAATGTAATCATTAACAATGACTTGGAGCATTTTTAGATATTCATTAAGAACTATGCTTCTAGTTTAGGGATGTCTTGGTCATTTCTCTATTTTTAGTCAAACATCCATATACCTGATAGAGATTCATTTGGCTCCACTCATGGACTTTTTCCACTACCAATTAGGTGTTTATATTCTTGGTGAAGATTACAAGAATCACCATTACTTGAAAATCTTTTTATTTTGAAATATGTTCTTGTTTTTTTGTATTTTTGGGATTTTTAGGCTTTTAACAAAGGTTGGGAACTAGAGTATCTAGGTTTAAGGATTTGGTTAAGTGTTTTATCTTTAAATAATCAACTATGGTTACAATATTTATCCCAAGCAAGGATTCTTGTTTAGTACAAGCATGACTATACCTTAATAGATTAAGCTTTCACTCTATAAGTGCATTTCTTCTTAAAACCAGGTTCAAGCTAAGATAATGTTTAACATATAGAATGGTTAACTTGTTCATGGGTCCCTAATAGTTTTTTCAAATCACAACATTAATCTCATATCTCAAATCCATGGTCAACATATATGTGAGGTTCATACCATCATTTCTAAACTTTTAGAGTTTTAAGTAAACCAAGGAACTTTGAGCTAAGGGTTATCCAAAATACTTATTAGAAGAAAAGAATAAGGTAAAAAGAAATAAACACAACATAAATTAACAATGTAGGAATTAAAAGCAAAGAAAACAAATATATACATGATTGTGTATAAACAAGGGATAGAAAGGAAAAAAAGATGAAGGAAACTAGTTAGCCTACCTACATTAAGTCTAATTATCTTACATATTTACTCCATGAAGACCTCAATAGGAGTAGTAAAGAAATAATTATTGAGGTATTGCCCATTGGTGGACTATGTGAACTCTACTCCTTATTTATCTTTTAACTTGAAGGTGTTATCATCAAGTGTGTTTTCAATCTGATAGGGGCCAATCCATAGAGGGGTGAAATTTCAATGTTTACCCTTGGGCTCAAATGTTTTATACCAAAGAAAAACCATGTCTCCTTGTCTGAATTCCTTAACCTTTAATTTCTTGTCAAACCACGTCTTTATTATAATTTGGTATCTTATAGTGTTAGAAAAGTCTTCCTCTCATGTATCTTATATTTTAATAATGTCCAACATCCTTGAGTTTTTAAATTTTTGGTTTTCCTCCAAATACTCTTGCATAAACTTGTAAGTTGTTAGATTGAGTGTGATTGATAATATAGGCTCCTAATCATATACTAGTAAAAAAGGAGATGCTTTAAGATCATTCTTGACTCTTTTTTTATCTACCCAAAGGGCATACTTAAGAAGCTTATGCCATGTTCTATGTTTATTTGTAGTAGATTTGTTAATGACCTTCATTAGGTTTTTATTTATTGAGTCAAACATTCCATTACATTTAGGATAATGGTTAGATGAAAACTTGAGAGTAATTTTGTTATCATATACCTATTCTTTCATCTTTATTGATATGAACATTGATTCAATGTAACATTCCAAAGAGAGTGGAGTCCTAAATTTGGTGCATATGTTTTCTTCTAAAAACTTGATCACTTCTATCTTACATTATTTGGTGGCTACTACTTTAGTCCACTTATATACAATACTCAATTATTGTCAAAACATACTTGTGACCTTATGATGAGTTTGGGTTGATTATCCATACAAATTTCAATCCCCACTAGGCAAAGGGTTTGTCAACAATGACTAGCTGTAAAGGAATTTCTACCTTTGTCTCTTTAGTGTTAAAGATCTAGCATGAATGGCATTCTCTCACATAATTTTGATCATCCTTAAATATGGTAGGCTAATAATTTCAAATTCTAAGTATTTTTTGAGTTGTCGTTCTCCCATATGGATTTCCACTTCACAAATTCTAATGGAAAGTGCTCATTAACTTAGTAACTTCTTCCTTAGAAACACATCTTAAGTATAAACCTTCAAATTTATTTCATTAAATGACTCCACTTTTGATGATGTAGTGAGTTGGCTTGAGACTTAGAGATATTCTCTATTCCTTTGTTAGTCTTGCAAGACAAGTGCCATTGATTAGTAAATGAATTATAGGTTCATACTAGTCATTAGGTTGAAAATTATGCTGATCAACTTACATGATACTTAGCTTGGGGCTATTATTAGCAAGCATTGGAATCAAGCCTTCACATATTACCATTTTTTCAATTTTTATCTCTATGTCACATTCTTAATGGATAAACATCCACTTACCTCTTCACTCTCCAAGTTCACATTGGCTCAATGTTAACTTAATGGCTAGGTCTGATAGAATGTCATGTACTTAATTTATAAGAATTTAGTGCCTAAATTTCCTGAATACTTTAACTAGTTCAAAGCCTTTTTTATCGATTAAAGGAAAGTTTAACTCAACATTTTTAAAATTAGTGCTCATAAAATTAAATGGATGGTTAGATGCTTCTATTTTTTGAGTCAAAATAGTAGCACTGGTGTGGTTAGAGGAAAAAGAGTAGATATAAAATCCTTTGAAAATTTAGGACTTATTAATATTATAGCTTGATTGATTGCATCTTTGATATCTCCTAAGGCCTTCCTGGATTCCTCATTCCATGAGACTTTAGCATCCTTATTCAGCATATCATTCAATGGTTTGAAAATTTTTACAAAGCTAGAAATGAATTTTATTAAAAAAATTATTTTGATAAAAAATGATTTCAATTCTTTTCTACTATTGGGAGGCTATATCTTATATATATCTTCCACTCTTTTAGGATTAATGTAAATTCCATCTTTAGTAATAACAAGGCCTAATAGTTTACCTTCAGTGACACAAAATATGTTTTTCTTAAGGTTAAGGGAAATTACATACCTTCTGCATCTTTAAAATACATATTGTAGATGCATGAAATGGTCCTCCCTATTCTTAGATAAAATAGTTAGATCATCCACGTAAATTATGATACACTTACCAGTCAAGCCTTAGAATGAATGGTCCATGGCCTTTTGAAAAATGGCTCCAACATTTATTAGTCAAAAAGGCATTCTTTTGTATGCAAAGGTGCCCCACTTAGTTATGAATGGTGTCTTCATTCTATCATCTTTATATACCAACACCTAATTGTATCTTTAAAAACCATAGAAAAAAGACATCATGACTGATCCATAAATAAAATGTATTACTTGGTCAAGAGAGGGAAGAGGATAATGATACTTTTTAGATGATTTATTCAAATTTCTAAAGTCAATACATAGTCTAATTTCACCATTTTTCTCCTAACTAACACCACATTGGTGAGCTAGGTAAAGTGCGTAATGTGAAATACAATTTTAGCATCTAACAATCTCTTGACTTGTTAAAATATAATGGGGTTCTAAGAATAGATTGACAGGGCTTTATTTCTACTTGAAAGGTTTGTAATTTTCTTTGAGAGTTATGGTATGGGTGATGACTTTTAGATCAAAAAACTTCAAGTCATCATATGACCAAGCTATCACATCTTTGTATTTTGTCAACAACTCTTTGTGTCTCTTATTTTAAGCACTTGTACAAGCTTTTCCAATGTTAACCAGTTGAGGTTGATCTTGAGGCCCAAGATTAAGTACATTTTAATCTTTTCCAATTTGGGAATCTTAGAAGGTTAATCTAACTTAACTTGATCAAACAACCTTTGTAAGCAAATCATCCCTTTGGGGATTTTGTTTTCATTCAAATGAATGACTTTTCCATGAACCTTTCCTTCTCTAAATGCATTTTTATCAACCTCATCAATTATTTGAGCCTAAAATAGTCCTTAACTAGTAATGATGTTTAGTATTTGTTGGTCATCATTAAATACGTGCTTATGGTTTACATTGTCTAGGATATAAAGACAAGGTATCAGCTCAATACTAAAGTTTAAGGAATCTAGGTTAGGCATGACATTACTTAGAGTAGAAGCAAGCTCATCAACAACTTTATTTTCCTCCCTATGGATATAAACAATATTGGAGGCATCAAAATATTTTACCAGATCTTAGACTCTAAATTTGTACATCTTAAAGTATGATAGTTTGTACTAATACTTGCATCCTACCTTATTTACTACTAGTTTTGAATCACCATAAAGTAGTAGTTCCTTGACGTTATTTTTTATGGTAGATTATAGACATAAGATGAGAGTCCCATATTATGCAAGGTTATTGGTGTAAGGAAAATAGAGTCTATAAGAAGCAGGATATTTCTTACCAATAGGGTTAGTTAGAAAAATACCTACTCTAGATTCAATTTTACACCTAGCCCCATCTAAATGCAACTTCCATATCTTAGGCACAACATTAGAAGCTTCATGATCATATACCTTGGCAATTTTTAGGGTGAAAACTCCTAAATTAGAGTCAATTATGTTGACCCTTTCATTGATAACATTATACTCAGTAGTCATATGTTTCATTATTGGCTCCCTTTCAACTCTGATCTAGTTGGGAATCCCCTTCGAAAGTAGCTATAAGTATGAACAATCTATGGACATATATCCATTTAAATCCTTTGTCCATTCTCTACTTAAAATTATTCTATAGGCATCAAGGATATATACCAATTGAATATATATATATATATATATAATTGGACCTTTGGCTTAGAATATATTTGCATGTTGATATTTAACAATTCTCCTACAAACTTGAACCTAGACTTATCTAATTTGGTGACAACCCTATTAGACTTAGATGGATTTAAACCATGTTTCTTATAAATAACTTTAGGTGTGATATTTTTAAAGGAACCAGAATCCAAAAAATAGTAATGTAAGTTCTTATCAAACATTCTAAATATAAGTAAGAAGGGTGGGGACTCTATTTTAGCTTTATATATGGTTATGTTTGATTTATCAATCTTGGATATCTTGCTATTATTTTTGGATAAGCATTACGACAATAGATCTCTTTGCTTTGTGATTTATGTTAGTTTATGCAATGTAATATTAGCTTTAATTTGCTTCATGTCCTCTATAATTTTATAATCAGTCTTATTTAAAGAATTTGAAGTATTAGTAATGGTTTTAGAAGTACTTCCCTTTGGAGGCTCTAGATTATTGTCAAAATTGGTATTGAGAGGAGTCCAAAGTTATTTTGAGGACTAGAAGTGGTCAAAGGTTGATTCTATTCTCAGTTCCTTAGAGGATATGTCTTCTTTAATAACTTCTAGAAGGCATGAACTTCTTTAGGTACATCATCAAGTTCATTGTCTTCTTAGAAGGGGAAATCAAACTTTTTCACCATGAAGGTCTGGTTAGCAAGCTTCGATCTTGTAGTACCTACACCATTGTCTTTGTTAGGTACTACCTCAAAAGTATCCAACTCTTCTTGAAATTCTTCAAAATCTTTATAGAATTTAATGAAATCAATCTCACCATGCTTAGTAGTACAATGGACACTACCATAATTAGGCAAGGTAATATCAATAAGATTAATATCCATAGTCTTCTTTTTAGGAGATGGTTCACTATTCTTATTATTGTGGAAGGTATCATTATTAAACATATTACTGGGCCCATTGAACCACAATTTTCTCCTATATTACCAACTTGTTTTTGTAGCTAAAAGAAGTCAGTATTCAATTTTTGGACAATTTTTAAAATAGACTCATTCTCATATTTGGGGTCTTTTCAATTATGAACCTAGTTGTTATTGGTGTGAGTGGCTAGAAGTAAGTCCATTTGATCATTTGCATTAAATACATTGGTATTAGGGTGATTCAAGAACCCTAAATTTTGGTTAGGAGCTGCATGTAAATAAAGGTAATTAGTTCAAATTTTGGAGCTGGTTGAGAGCATGAATGTTGTGGTTATTATTAAGAAAGACATTCAATATATGTGTATGTTGATTTACATTGGAAAAAGAGTAGTACATTTTTCCTTGAACTTGCATTTGGTCATTAATTATCATATCCTTAGCATAAGTTAAAACTATTATGTTCATAAGAATGAATACTGAAGTCATGGGATCAATAATTTTTTTATAGATTTTCAAGCATAATGCTTGATTAGATTTATTAGGGCCAATGGTTTTGATGTACATCTTCTACAACCTAGCATTAAAATATCTTATAGTTTCATTGAAATCTCTTTTGAAGGTCATAAATTTTTGGTACAAGATAAAAGGATGATGATTTTGCCAAATTGGTCATTGAAAATGTTGTTAAATTCATCCTAGGTGGTAATGCAATTATCAGGCAAGTTCAAGAATGTTTCATATGCAACATCCTTAAATTTGAAATGAAAAAAACTACATGCTACATCTTCATGAGTGACATTCAAAAATATTAATGCATTTTGGAAGTATTTAACATGTTCTTCTATCGTTAAAATACCACTAGGACTAAAAGTTGGGCAAAAAAATTTTGGATTGTGAAGAAGGTCATGAACTACACCTTGTACATTTATAGGAGAGATTCTTAACCAAGTCATACCATGATGAATGTCAAATGCAGTAGTACCTTAGAGTGGTGAAGTGGGTAGAGACTTAGAATTTTTACGTTTACCTTTGTCTTGCTTATTTTTCCTTTGGATTTTTATTTCTAATAGAGTTTCTCTTATTTTTGAATGTGATCTTGTCCAAATTCTTGGCAATTCCAGCTTGAGGACTTTAGATCCTAAGTTAAATATGTTGTGTGAAATTAGTCTTTACAAATAAGAGGGATTAGACATGCACATTAACCTAATTTTATAAATATTCATGTAACTAACAATGAAGTATGTCAACTTTTAACTAAGATAGCTTAAATATGTGTCCAATTACAAAACTATGATCACTATTTATGGTTCTAAGCTCAAATGAACTCAGATTTGTAAAAGACCTATTAATGTTTTATCAAAATAAGCTATTATAACCTCAAATACTTAGTATCTTTAGATCCTAAGTATCTTTACCATAATTACACATCTATCCTTAAAGACTTTTGATCTTTGTCTAAAATAAGAACAAAGATGGCTCATATACCAAAAATATCAGTGAATTTTATACTTGTTAACAAAGAACTATGTAAATACTTAATGATAAACACCAATATTTGATCAAAACACACCAAAATTATCAAATATCCTATAAATTCACAAATATGGGGCCATTCTTCTAGTGCCAATAGATACTTGCTCATGTTGATGCCTCTAAATCTATCCTAGGTGCTCTTAATGTCTAAAGAATACTTCTCATTTTAGAATTTAAGAAATTCAAAGCATGAGCAACAGTTTATGGTAATTTGGTTACATGTGGTGAAATAGAGGTAGAGTAATTAATTTCTCCATAATATTTATATTTATTAGTGGTTGGGATCCACCATGGCCAACCTTAGTGAAATACAATATATCTATGTTATTATTAGTGAATTCATGATCAAGCTCTAACCTGAATGAATATTTAAAATGAAGTTAAAACTAGAGAGATTTGGTCAAAAAAGAATAAAAAGAAGGTTAGGTTAGAAACAAGATTTTATAATTCTAAGTCCAAATATTATAACAAAGTTCTAATTTCATCATGACATGCATTCAAACCAATACATAACAAGAAATAGCTTTTGCACAGATCTTACCATCTACTAAGCAATTGTCTAAGGAAAAGATGAAATAATGTAAATAGGATTGTAGATCCAATTTAAAAATTTACTTCACAAGAAAATAACATTATCACATATACAATGGAAGAAAGAGAAATGAAATGAATCTGAGATCTTGCAATTAACTTAGCATAAGAACAAGTTAAGAGCTCTGCATTCACATATGCATATTAAGAATCAATGAAAACTATTCAAATTTATATATGCAAATAGATACTTGAGAAACCATATATCGATTGACAAAAAAGAATTATGGATGACCTTTTCAATATTCCTTGCTTGTATTAATTGTTCTACATATAGAAAATTATTTTTGGTCTAAAATTCCCCCTCATTTACAAAATGGTGATACTACCCTTTATAGGAGACTAAGGTAGTATACCAGCTAGTCGTGAGGTTATAAAATGTACAAAGGTAACGATACCTATCCTTTTTACATAGTTCTAGAATACATTCTTTTTTCCAAAGTGGATTGACTTATAGGCAAATGTGCAAAAAAACTAGCACATGCATTTACAAAAAGAATATTACACATTTGAATATTACAAGGTTTCTTACAAAGTGGAATATTGTTAGTTAGTTGATGGGGTATACACTAAAAATCTCCCCTATTACTCTTGAAATATCTTCATGGCTTCATGGTGCTATTCATTGACTAGTCTTAAGTTGACAACTAGTTCCAAGAGATACTCATCCTCGTAGTTTTCCAATTCATCAAAATATATATCATTCTTTCCCATTGCTTATTTGATACTTATTTATTTAGCAATTTTCTCCTCTATAGTTAGGATCATGCCCATAACCTAGCTATTGCCAATCCTAGATTGGCCTTGACTTTTTCTCTTGACTTCTCTTATAACTAGGGTGACCCTATGCTTATAGTCATCATCTCCAATGATGCTTAAAGAGATAAGTGTGATAGGATCATTAATCATTATGACCAAAAATTATTTATTCCTACCTATCAAATTTTCATCATCCCTCAATAGCCTCTCCAAGTATTTTAACCATGCACTCAAACCCTAGATTGCATCCATAATTATTCCAATAATTAAATTTAGATGGGCCAAGCTAATGGTCCTGAACCTAAGAATATGACTTGTAACTAGTATACTTATCAACTCTTTCATTTTGTCTATTGAACTTTTCCATTGGACTAATAAACCCTTGGCTACTTCATCCTAGTGAGTTAAAGGACTCTATCTTGTCTAAATTTCTTTTAAATATCTTAACATATCATGGAAATATGCCTCAAACATATTTATTATCTCTTCTCAAACTAACAAGACAAATTGTGTCTCAAGATTCTCTTTTTGCATCTAAAATTTATCAATATTTTGGTATAGGCCTTTGATGCTTGATTATAGTTGAGTTGAATGGGCATTAACCACACCAACTATGTCCTCCTCATGAATTAGGTGTTCACCAGGTATTTGACCTACCATTGGAGTCAATCCCACAAAAGTTTCAACTCTCTGAATGGTGAAATCCTCACTCGCAACCATGGTCTTATTTATTATCACCCTATCCAATACTATTGTCTCTAGATTGAATAGAATGATGACTCATGACTTTATAACTTTTTGAGGTTCTAAAATCTGCATTTGCATGTTGCATAAGGATCTAGGGGTCTCTATATATTTTCCACTTGGCCCTTATATGGCTTTAATCCTCATTTATTATTCTTCCTTCATTAAATTCATAATCCACAGCTTGATCTCATGATGGAAAATGATGTTAAGTATATAGGTGAAGGACCATGAATGTTGTAATGTTGGAATCTTATACATCTTCTCATAAATGAACCATCTATGAATGACTTTCCCATGGATGGGATTCTCATCACTGAATAGGTTAACCTCACTCAAGATGACTGAAGGTTAAATTTGGCCTTTTCTTTATAACTGGGAATAATGCTAACTCAATCTTCTTTTTGAAGGGTGTAACTGGGACCAGGTCCATTGAAATTTCCTTCCCCTTTTCTTGTCTTAATTCCTCATCTTGGGATTAAATTTCATAATATTTTTATTATTCATATGATCCATATGCCTTAGCAAGCACCTTAAGTTCATATTCCATTATCTTATCAAGACTCAGTGTAATCATTTCATTATACTCTATTAGGGACTCTGGTTTATCAAGTTGAGCTGAGGATGATGGTCCCTCCCTAGGTCTTTCTTCTAATTTCTCTTTCCTAGGTCTTAATTCCACTTGTTCTTGATTTTGATGTATTGGTTACTTTGATCGGGGCCTAAAATAGGGTCCAAGAAACAATTGGTACTACAAGGGTCCCATCTATCAAATCTCTCTAGGTGGATTGTCATCTCTAGCTAGTCTAGCCTCAAGTTTAATGTTATGTTTATTTAACCTATCCATCACCTCTATGAAATTGGTTTCCTTGATGTACATCATGTGATAAATAACTAGCCTATGTTTATAGCGTTAATTATTTTTTCTTGATTTCAAATGTTCAATGATCCTATTATGAGGGTGTTATTGCCTCATATCATCTAATTATAAGTTGGAGTATCTATGTTTTGAGATGACATTCACATGCTCCCAATTCTTCAATACTATCATGTTGATGGTCAAAGGAAAAAGGTGAGGGAGTCATTTCCTTTTTCTACTTTCACATGTTATTTATATCATTGAAGAGTTGGTATGCAATATCTTGTTCTACCAATTTGGGTTACACATGGATTAATGGTTTGAAGGGTTGAATTAGAGTGCCTTCTATTATTATCACTATGAAATATGGATACAATAATATGAACCCCATTAACTCTCCATACTTCTTGATAAAAGGGATGACCCTAACCATGGGGATCCCTATAATATCTTATACCAAAGATGGATAGACAAAATCATAAATGAATTTTATGTTATGTCTATATTTGAAAATTTGCAACTTAGAATAGTAATGAGAGATAGTGTGTCTATAATCAGGTGACCAATTATTTATGTCTAAGATCTTTGTGGTGGCCAAGATGTCATCTAAGAGTTAAGACATCATGAAAAGTTTATTGTTGGTTTTCTTCTTGATGGATGTGAACTGTTACTTCAGATAAATGTTAATCTATTCACTAATTTGGGGTGTGAGTCACTTCTCTACCATGAAGTATACATATGTCTCTAAATAACATATTTATTAATGTCATGATTACTATAATCCCTTCCCTAAATTCATAAATTGGTATATTGCTTATAGGCTCTTGGATTACATGGATTCCAGTAAGTAGCAATGTGGCAAGGATAGCATTCAAGTCATTCTTACTAGTCGATTCTCTAATTTTGGGCAAGTATATCTGGGGATTGTGTAATTTTTAGTAGCTTTCATATGACAAGGGAAAATTTATACCACCTTTATGAAAGTACATTCATGAACTATCCAATCTTGGTAAATTTTACAATC
This sequence comes from Torreya grandis, assembly GCA_037957365.1. NCBI lineage: Eukaryota > Viridiplantae > Streptophyta > Pinopsida > Cupressales > Taxaceae > Torreya > Torreya grandis. Next base: position 95,352 of record JARHVA010006373.1, on the reverse strand, counting down.
AACAAAAATGGGGGCAATAACATCGATAAAGTGCAATACCTCAAGGTTTGTATCGACATACTGGAGACTAGTCATTTAGATGGAGATTAAGTCATTATACCTCTATAAGGATTGTAACATTATTCTATTCCTACTTTGTGATAGATTGTATCTCCTCAATTGTCTAGAAAATATTAGACTAGTTTATATGTTTGGTGTTTAAGACCACAACATCAAAGTTAGTATCCTTAAAGACCTTTCCCTCATTTACTAAAGTCAAGTATAACTCTATCTCATCCCTTTTTTTTTACCTCCAAGCTACCATGACTATGAAACATACAAATTATTTACTAATGGTATTCATGTACCTTGTAGATTAGTTTATTCTTGTTCGGATAATAATTGGCCTCTTTTTAGCTCAAATGTGATTGATTAGAGTTTAAATTAGGGGTTTTTGTATGGAAACTAGGGATTTATATAGATTTTATGGTGATGGTAGTTTATAATTAGGAAAAATTCATGCCTTTCATTTCATTTAAAACCCTACCTTTATACCTTTTCCTTTTTGTGCACACCAAATCTTTAATTTTGTCACTTTGTGCTTGTGTGGCACCTATGTGGTGCCTATTTGGCAACTTTCATGACATTTTTCATAAATTTCTTAAATGAAGTAGCAATTATTTTTTGAAAATCCATCTTTTGCTTCAAATTTTTGGATCTTTATTTATGGGTTAATGTGGACAATTGATCATGATTAAAGGGCTTGATTACTATTGGTTTTTTTATGTTTTGCGCCATGGTTGTGCCACTTGGTACCTTCTTAGGACATCTAGGCTCTATGGCTCATTAGAAAATTCACACTCACCACTTATCAATATTATAAGTCATTAAGGTCTCATTTAATAGTATTTGATGGTTATGATTCATTTAATGACCTCTTTTGAGAAATAATGGACCATCGATCATGATCTGAGTGGATGTACACCATTGGTACGATAGATCAAAGGCTTTAGATTTGTCAAATCTTTTCTCTTTATCTGATTATCCTCCATGATAAAGAGAGAGATATCGATCCTTTAAGGAGTATTAAATATAATTAGCTTTGATATATAGAAGGAACTTAGGCTAAATTATTTATACTAATGTTTATTTCATGTTAATAAACATGACATATATTTTAGGCTAAAATATTTATGGTAATTTTTAGAACATATATAAAGGGACATATGATAAATATTTTCTGCTAGAGATTATGTCATGTTTATAAACATGATGTAAAATTTGGGCTAAACTATCTAATCTAATTTTTAGAATACACCTAAATGGGATCTAAATCATAAGTGGTCTTATTGTAGGGTTTTAACCTACGATTTTATAGTGTTGATAAACACAACATAAACTTTAGGTTAATAATTTTTAAGCTAAGTTATGGCATAGGTAATTTTAATATAATATAATTTTTTATCTTAAGGATTGTTGTATTGAAATAAATACAATTGGAACCTTAGGATAAAGACTTATACTAAGTCTATTGCTACAAATGTTAGACCATAAGATCATTCAATCATTAAATTTCAAAGACCCTAAGTTTTTATTTCCCCAAATGGGGGGTCCCATTGAATTGCAATGTAAGAAATAAGCCTTAGCCATGTTTTGAAGTATATCCTTATGTTTGATCAAGATGATCAATGAGCTTAAATTTTACATCACCACAGACATCAATGATAGTCTTGTAGTCATTAAATGACTTTCATGAGAATGTCTAATTTAAGTTCATGAAGTCCATCAGGTCCATAAATCATGGATTTCTTATGATTTATTAGATCACTTATTCTAGATCAAGCATAGGCCATGGATGAAGATCCGAGTGGATGCATGCCATTGGTCCCTTCAATCATAAAGAGGATCAAGTTAGCTCATGGATCAATGAATATGAAAATTAGACTAAGTTAAATTCATAAGTCTAATAATGTGTCCCTTTGAATACTATAATCATAATCTAAGGTTTTAGCCTAAGGTTTCATTATATTAAGAAAATACAATAAAGTTTAGGATAAAAACATAGGATGAGATAAGTATTAATGCACATGGCCTATTTAATACAGATTTTGAATGTGAGAGTGACACATGGCAACTCCATGGGAATCGTGAGCTTTCAACTTTATTTGATCCTAGGGAGGGTCCTCAAAGCATCGATATAGATCTAGGTTCCTGAGATGTAGACTCTTGTCATCCTCATGGGATTTCTTAGGCCTTTGATATTTCAACATCATGTGCACTCCATCAGATTAGTTCGCATGAGAAGATATGGGCCATTGATTGCAATCCTATATACATTCACCTAATTGGCTCTTTTTGAATATTAAATTTGTGGCATAAGTTTTATCTTAATGATTCACTGCATTAATAAATATAATGAGACCTTAGGATAAAACTTAGGATAATTGTGTGTTTGATAAAAAGGGAGCCCTTTAACCTTAATAATTATTAGGCATCATTAAATCTTTAGTTTTACTAAATCATTAATAACAGATCATGATCTTAGGTTTCCCATAGTATTAGTTTGATATATCAAGTACTTCGATCTATTAGGTCTCCTTCGCTTCGTCTAATCATCCTCCATGATGATGTGAGAGTTGTTAATCTTTTAAGGAAGTAAGTGACTTATGTTAGGAATTAGGTCAACATAAGGTATTAAGCTAATGTTAGTCTCATTCATGTTCATAAATACAAATAGGGCCTTAGGAATAAGACTTTCATTTATTTAAATGATAAAAATACCATATGATTTAATAGGGCCAAACTAGGAAAATAAAAGACCCTTCACACATGAACGTTAGGTTTGATTAAAAAAAGTTAACAAAATGGGAAAACATAAAAAGACCAAGAATGATTTTGGGTTAAGGTTTTTTCATGCTAAAAACATGACTAAACCTTAGCATAAAATTAATCTTAAGTCTAAAGAAAATATTAAAATGTTCCTATCAAAATTTCTCTTACCAAATTTGAATTTCAACCAAGTGTCAAAGTTATGGTTTGCTAAAAGAGGGTTCCAGAACATGAATCCAAATGTAATATCTTATATACCAAAGGCTAGTAAAATCTTGAATGAGGGTAATACCATGAACATCTCAGTATGATCATTGATAATATCTCCATGAAACATAACACTTAAGACATGAGGGTTAATTTTTAGCAACATTAGGTAAGGTTAAAGAAAAAAATAACAAATGGGCCAATTTTATTAGGCATGGATGATTTTCAAACATTAATAAAGTGCATAACATCAAGATTTTAGTGTTAAGGTTCTAATTATGTATAAGGGTCCCTATTTTAATAAAATGTGGGTATGTTAACCTCAACAGCTGGCTATTATTCAAAATCTTTATCGATTGGTAATTTTATTATCTTGATAGTATTCATGTTTATTATCTAGTATCAGAGTAAGTTTGAATCTAGGAAAAGTAATAAATAGAGAGAGGATGAGGAGGTATTACATAGATGAACTACACTATACAATATCTACAGAGGCAAGTGGAACAACTAACCAAGATTATCACCAATTATATAAGAATACAAGGTGGTGATGAAACTAAGGAAGAGACAAGTCAAGATGAATAAATACAACAAGAAGAAGAATAACAAGATCATCCACCATCAATGGAAGAGAGGATGCTTCAAGATTTAGGAGTAAATGAAGGAATCAAGGTTAATGTTCCAGATTATGGAAGTAGTTTAAAACTAGAGGAGTTGTTAAATTTGATGAATAGCAATGAGAATTTCTTTGAGTGGAAGACTATGACAGAAGACAAGAAGGGAAATATTTCATGCATGAGATTGAAAGGTCATGTAGTGATCTGGTGGGATCACATATATAAAGAGAGATAGATAAAAGGTAAATATAATATTAAGACATTGAAAAAGATGGAGAAGAAGCTAATTGAGAAATTTATTCTTGTGGATTATGCACAAACCTTATATAGAAGATTTCAGAATTTGAGGCAAAAAGATCATAGTACACAAGAGTATACAGATGAGTTTTATAAGATTTCCATATGGGTGGAGCATGATGAAACATAATATTATATGTATGAAAGGTATGTGAATGGTTTCAAATTTACTATTCAATAGGAATTAAGAATGCATAAAATAATCTACGTGGAGGCTTATCAATTAGCTTTGAAGGTAGAAGAAAAAAAATAGATAAAATTTTAGAATAACATCTCTTGGTACAAGAATATGTGGATCCCCTCGAATAAGGGTATGAGGTGTTTTTAATACCACTAGAGGTGTTTTTAGTACTAATAGATGTGAATCATCATGTTGTGCAAAAAGAAAGATGAGAATTGGCAAGGGTTTCAATACAACAAAAAGGAAGAAGATTTCATAAAAGATGAGGTTATGGTGGTGATAGAGGATGGTTACAAAATCATTATAGATCTTAATTTTCTTATATCTATATATGTGGAGAATAAGGGCATAGGGAATTTGAGTTTTTTGCATTATCAAGATCAAGAAAGGAGTCAATAGGATCACCCAAGAGTGAATCTAGTTGAGGCTGAGATAAAAGACGAAAATAATAGAATTACACTAGTAGATGCTGGAGAAAATCTCATGATGAGAAGAATAATGATTTCTATAAGGAAGGAATAAGTCCAGAATAAAGAAGGTGGTGATGCATGGCTAGAATCAAACATTTTTTGAACAAGATGTACTTTGGGTGGAAAGGTATGCAAAGTAATTAAAGATGGTGGTAATTGTGAAAATATGGATTCTAAATAAATAATATAAAAACTACATTTAAAATGTGAAAAGCATCTTAATACTTATTGTATTTTATTTTTCAAGTAAGGGAATGAGGTTATCGCATATAAAATGTTTTTAATCATGTTTTTTATAGGAAAAAATTATAATGATGAAATATGGTGTGATGTTATTCTGATGGATGCATGTCATGTGTTATTGAGAATACCATGGTAATTTGATAGGAAAGTAATTCATGATGGATAAAATAACACATACACGTTTTGGAAAGGTGGTACAATGATAAAGTTGTTACCTCTTAAAGAGGAAGATATGGTAAAATGCATACTCTCTACTAAATAATTTATCAAAGATATGAAGGTGGAAAGTTGTTTTTATGTGTTAGTAACAAAGAATGAAGACACAAAGTGGTGCAAATACGAACAAAATTATCAATGTTGTTGAAATAATATGTAGATGTTATGCTTGATGAGTTACTTGATCATTTATCACTTAATTAGAGATATTCAATATCACATTGATTTGATTTCGGAATCATTTCTACCTAGTCAGGAAACTTATAAGATGAGTCCAATAGAACATTTAAAATTAGATAAATAGGTTACTAAATTACTAAAAAAGAAGATGGTAAGGGAGTATGAGTCTATGCCCAACACTATCATTACTAACTTGAAAAAAATATGGAGGATGGAGAATGTGTGTGGATAGTAGAGAAATTAATAAAATTATAAGCAAGTATAAATTTCATATACCTTGTTTAGATGATATGATGTATATTCTTGTAGTAGAAAATATTTTACCAAGACTGATCTAAGGAGTGATTATTATCAGATTTGAATTCATGAAGGAGATGAGTGGAAAACTACATTCAAGACTATGGATGGCTTATATGAGTGGATGGTGATGCCATTTGGATTAGCTAATGCACCTAGAACATTTATGAGTGTGATGAATATAGTGCTATGAGAATATGTTAATAAGTTTTGGTTGTTTATTTTAACAATATTTTGATACTCAATAAGACTAAATAAGAACACCTACAACATTTGAGAATAGTACTATATTTATTAAGAAAGGAGAAGTTGTACATAAATTTGAAGAAGTGCAGGTTTATGCAAAATAGTTTGGTATTTTTTGGATATGTAGTTTTAGTACATGGTGTGAGAATGGATGAAGAAAATATAAAGGCAATTTTTGAGATGACTATTCAAAAATCATTAAAAATGTAAGAATTTTACATGGTTTATCAACTTTTTGAAAAAGAAATTCTTAAAAAAATTAGTAGTATTATAGCACCAATAATATATTACATAAGAAGGAAGGAATTTGCATGGACTAGAGCAGCCACAAAAATCTTTGATTTGTTTAAGAAGAAGATTATAGAAAGACCAATTTTAGCATTATAATATTTTAATATAGTGTTTGAAGTTGATTATGATGCTTCATTTGTGGTAATTGGTGATATGTTGAGTCAAGAAGGAAATCTAATACCATATTTCAGTGAGAAATTGAATAAGGTAAGAAAAAAGTATTCTACCTATGATGTTGAAATTTATGAAACATTAAGACATTTGAGGAATTACCTAGTGCCTAGGGAGTTTATCCTATTTGTATATCATGAGGATTTGAAGTATGTGAATCCAAATAAAAATTCAATAATAGGCATGAAAAGTGGGTATCTTTCTTGCAAGGGTATACCTTTTTGTTGAAACATAAATAAATAAAATAGAAACAAGTAGTTGATGCATTGAGTAAGAGAGTATCATTATTAAATATTATGGTGAGTGAAGTAGATGGATTTGAATCTATCAAGAAGTTATATGATATTTATCCATATTTTGGCAAGGTAGTTAAGTAGTGAAAGAATCCATTAATAGGTGGGATAAATATTATTCATGGTTAGTATCTAATGCACTCCAGTTGGGCCTCTATGAGAAAATGCAATAAGAGAATTACATAGTGGAATTTTGGCTGGACATTTTAGTAATACAAAGATAATAGCTTTAGTGGAGGAAAATTATTTTTGGCCAAATATGAGGAGAGATTTGATAAGGTAGTCAAGGTGCATAATATGTCAGGGAGCTAAAGGACATGTACAAAATACTGGATAGATTTGAGTATGGATTTTGTGTTGGTATTACCAAAAACAAAGAGAGGTAATGATTCAATTTTCGTTAATGTTGACATATTTTCTAAAATGGTTCATTTCATTGCATGTAATAAAACCAATGATGCCAGTAGAGTTGCTAAATTATTTCTAAAGGATATTGTGAGATTGCATGGTGTTTTAAAACCTATTAATTAAGATATGGACATGAAATTTATAAGTAATTTTTAGAGGACATAATGGAAGAATATGGGTACTAATCTACAATTTTTATAGTGCATATCATTCACAAATAGATGGATAGATAGATGTTGTGAATAGGAGCTGGGAAATTTGTTGAGATACATAGTGGGAGAGAAGCCCAAGAAGTGGGACCTAGATTTACCATAATTTGAGTTTGCATATAATAGTTATATTAATAGATAAATAGTAAAATCAAAATTTTAATTTTTTTTTATGGAATAAATCCTATGGATATTTTAGATTTGGTATAATTACCAATTGTAGATTGAATTAACAATGATGTAGAAGCATTTACAAGGAGTAAGAAGAAAGTTACAAGAAAGTAATAAGAAATATAAGTCATAAAATATGTCAAAATAAGATGCATGGTATGTTAATAAGAAAAATTTGTAATGGTTTACTTGAGGCAATAAATATTTTTGAAAGGTACGTATAACAAGTTGAAGTACAAGAAAATTAGGCCATACATAAATGTGAAGAAAATCAATGACAATGTTTATGAGGTGAGTTTAACACATAATTTTTATATATATCTAGTATTTAATTTTATATATTTATATGAATTCCATGAATAAGGTGAATGTGATGAATATGAAGAAGTAAATTAGCAACAACAGGTTCTAAAGAAGAAGTAAAAGATAGTGCAGGTTCTGGATATGAAGATAGTGAGCACAAGGCAAGGGAATTATAATTGGTATTTGGTTTAGTGGGAAGGAATTTAGAAAGAACACAAAAATTAGAATATATAATGGGAAACAAATAATATTTTCAAATTAAAATGGTATAATTATAATCAGTGTAACTCGTAGGAGTTGAGTTATTTTCAACCAGAGGACAATGATGTAGGGAAAATAAGATAAACTTCTAGAGGCCATAACTTTTGATTTGTTGCTCTATTTGAGATCTTACATGGGAAAAAATGATTATCTCAAAAATTTCATTACTTTCCTATGCCACACTTTATTTTTATAGGTGTTTTCAATAATTTTTGGAGGCCATATGTGACCATCTGAGGGTCTAAAATTATAGTTTAATGATTTTTTTCAAGATTTTTGTATTTTAGAAATTATATATTTTTATGACCATACATGAAATTTAGTTGAATTCAATCGGATAGGATAATTTTATTGTTTAGATTGTTTTGATACATTTTTAGAGCTATGTGCACTTACATGCAAAACTTGCTAAAAATAGCAGCTATTAAAAATATAGTTTTTTTAGATTTTTTATTTTTTACTTGTCAACTCTAATTCTTCATTGAGGCTTATTTATTTATGTATTGTAAGTATTTAAATAAATTCAATACAAATAAACAATATTTATTGTTCATAATATTTTTCTATTGGTAATTTTATTACCTCGATAGTATTTTGGTTCATTATTTAAACTTTAAAGAATTTATAGTTTGACTCTATATCCATCTACAATAGTGTGATTCATATCTTACAAGTGGATCTCATTCAATATTAATGAAAATCCATGTATTTTATACTATAGTGATCCATTTATTAGTTCCCACCTCTTATTTTGAATTTTAACAAGTGAACCATGTGAGATCTTAGTGATGCTTATCATTTTGGTTTCAATTTAGTAAACCACTTTATTGGTTCCCATTTCTTGAAATTTTATAGATTATTATACAAGGGATGGAGCATATAATATTTCTGACTCAAGCATATTATTTCATTAATAAAATTGATATTTTATCACTCTAAATTAGACATAGGTCCAACTTCTTCTCCACGTTCATCAAGAAGGTGGCATGCACACCCCCATGTCAAATACAATATTTTTATACACACTGAAGTTTGTGTTTCCCTTACTCTAGTAATATTTTTAGTCAATGGAATGAAGGGGGTATATGTATACATTAAAATTTAACCAATAAATGCTTCACAATGATTTCAATTTCCATCTTTTTCTTAATGGGATAATTTTATATGATGATATCCTATAATATCTAAGATATCCTTCAAATTATTGTGATTATTAAAACCATATTCCATACTTCATTATTTTATCCCTATTCATCCATATTTAGGAGATAAATTAATAACACTCTTACTTATTAATACTGTAACCTTTTAGTTTAAACATGGACTAGGGAGACAAGGATGTATTTTATAAGTTTACATTATTGCAGACTTGTAGCTCATGTTATAACGTCTAAATTTTTAAAATGGCATGCTTTTGAATAGATTTCCTACACAATTCAATTGCTAATTATCATAAAAATATAAAATTTTCTTGTATAAAATCACATTAATAGTCACACTTGAAAGGATCTAATATTAATTTACAAGTCATACTTATTTGTCATTGTAAAATCACTTTATTTTTGAGAAAATATATCTGTTACAATGTTGATACAATTTTATAGTCCTTTGTGAAGTCTAACATTATTTATTTCAAGTTGATGGCATCATTTTTAAACCATTATAATAATATCTACTAGTTTAATTTATATTATATTCCATAAAAGTAAAATTACATTGGTTTGGGGACATTTAGACTATGTAGGTAACACATAGATAACAAGAAGTCTTATAAGGATATATTAGTCATTTCCGCTTCTCCATTTTCCCCCATTTTGTATTTGATATCCTTTTGTGTGATTTTTTAGGAATAGGTTATCATTTTATAATAAATTTTCAAATAAATTTATGCTTCATATAGAAATAGATTGTGTAAAGACATAGGTAAAAATCCATATTTCCCTTTTTAGTGCATTGTTTGACAAGACAAAGTTGTAGTAAAAAACAACACATATTCCTCATATTTATCCCTTGTGGACTTATCATAGGAAACAACAAGTATTCTTTTTAATTCATCCATGTTTGTATGTATCTTGATATAGACAGATCTTATGTAAAATTTATAGGATATGAGATAAATTAGTTGGAAGGATAATTACCTAATCCTAACCCTAGTATCTAGTTTTAGTAATTTATAAATTCTATAGATCTCCATATTTTATTATATTATGTCTTATAGAAAATCCTATATTATATTTCAACAGTTAATATTTCCAATCATAGTTAATTATAATTCATTATTAATTCTAGTATAAATAATGCATAAGCTAATTTCTCATTGATGTTGATATATAACTACATAATAAATTGATATGTTAAAGTGTTTAATTATCTAACTAATTGGAGGAGATTAGCATATAACCTCCTTGAATCAAATTCTTTAATATTGCATGGAAATAACTTGGCCAATAATATGTCATTAGATTCATAATCTAATCATGTTTCATGGAAGGCTTAAACGTGTTTTATATGTCACCTTTACTATAAATGGAAGGTTATGAGGTATAAGACCAACATATAAGGGATAATACACAATATCAAAGGCTAATTTTTTATGAAACAAAACATGCAAAATCATTTAATGAATATCTCGAAAAACATCATTCTCTAACTACAACACCTTAGCTTATAGATTTGAAAAAATATTCTTGAGGGAACTTTTAGTAAGAAAGGTTTATGATGTGACATACATAGTCATCATAGGGTGTGCATAGGTTAGATTTTTAGGAATAATTATGTTAATCTGATATAAATATTTATTTTTACCCACATCTTATGTGGTTATCATGTATATAACTGAAGGTGTATACATATGAATAGTATCAATAATAATAGTTTACACACTTTTAAAATTTTGAATTATATAATTGAAGGGATCATATTGTTCCTTAGATGCAGTAGCCTAAATTAAAAAAATTGTACATATGACTACATATACTAATGCATCATGCATTTGTGTGTTTTATGAAAGGAATTCATTTTATTATCTTTTATGACTGTCCAAAAAAATGCATATGCATATCCTTGATTAACATCCCTAGTAACTCTTTTGATTTTCAAATCATTGTTAGATTTAATTTTCATAATACGTTCATCAAGAGAATGCATAACATGTGTTAGATGTTCCAATGTAATATTTATACATGTACTAGAATAGAGGTGAATAAAAGGGTTCATACATACCCTTTGGTACATATTGGTAATAATCAGTAATTATAATTGGAGATTGAAAAAACATGATCTAAGTAAGGATAATGGTTATTCATTATTCTTTCTAATTATATTATTATAAAAATATTTGATCAAGTGTATTATGTAGTTGTTACTAATTTTTCATATTAAAGGAAAATAATACATACTAATTATAATCATAGCTTGAGTTAAAAAAAAGAAACTATATTAATCCATTATATCCATTGTGCATAAATTAAATATAAAAAATAAGATCTCAAAATTTTAGAATTATTGATAAAAAATTGAAACCCTAGAAAGAAGGAATAGAACCTAATAGAGACATAGGTTTTCATAATAATTATGAAATATATAGGTTCACCAATATATTTTACCATATTTTATATTAATTCAAACCCTTAGTAAGATTTAAAAAAATGTGTATAATTAAGGTTATAAGAGAAAATAATTAAGCATAAATTTAAATGTAAAGGAATAAATCTAGTTTAACACTTTCACTTACTAAATATAAAAAATATGATACAAAGATAAGACACTTCAAATTTAACTAATTTATGATGGAATAAGATAGTGCATATGTTATAAATCAAGTATAAATTTGGACTATAATTCACTTAGATCATGAGGGGGAGTTTTGGACTTACCTAGATGTTGTACTACCAGTGTTAGTTTCTAGTGTATGTTGATGTGTTCAAAGTGTACAAGTAATAGTTTTTAAAATATTACAATTATATTTTATTACATGCCATTATGAATGTTTTATTATGTATGTGTGTGTGATCCCTAGGTTTTACTATGCATGAAATACCAAAATAAATATTTCTATTTCTTCCTAGTTTCATTTGAAATGATAAACTTACACCTACAAAATCAGAAGATAGGTGTGTTTTTTTAACCCCAACCAATATTCATTGAATGGTTAATAATTATCTACATATCCAATAATCTTAAGAGGGAAGATAAATTTCTTTTAATTTTTCTTATTAGGTGAATGTGTCGAATAATTCTCCTTGACTGTATGTGACCTATAATTTATCTTTTAATATTTGAAAATGACATCTTTGTCTTAGGAGTGAGGTTTTTCTAACTTTTCTAAAACCTAATCCTTGATATTTATTTGTAAATTGGTAAGAATAAATAAGTTACTTGGAATGTGCAAGTATTTTAATAGGATTAATAAATTATTGATAAATGTATGTTATGCTTACACTTATCTGGTATTTATATGACAATCTTTGAGTAATTTCTCATACCAAAAACACACTAGAGAGATGGGTTGACTCATATGAATTATTTGAATTCAAAATGTGACCATTCCTTGCCATGGGAAAAACTCTTAAACTTATTTACTAGCATGATATGGTATGTCTAGATTCTCTCATTGTTATTTAGGAGATAAAAACACTTATCTGATGATGTAAGGATGTTTGAGTAGGAATATAACTAATGTCAAATAGAATGTAATATTTTTTGTAGGTGATTGATAGTGATTTGAGAGGATTAGACCCATAAAAGGCATTTGGATGTAATATATTTTAAAATAATATAAATAAATATAAATATATATATATATATATATATATATATATATGTGTGTGTGTGTGTGTGTGTGTGTGTGTGTGTGTGTGTGTGTGTGTGTGTGTATGTATGTATGTATGTATGTATAAGTAATTTATGATAAAGGTATACTGTCACTAAGATTTAGAAGTATATACTCCCATATTTTAATATCTCCAAAAAAAAATCATTTATTTCATTTTAAATAAAAATTTTAGTGGTTTATGCTAAATAGTTTCTATAATATTTAACACAATACTCTATAATTTATTTTTTAAAAATGGTCATTACAAATTAATTTTAATCATTGCAATGTTTAGAATCACACTTATGTATGATTGTTTTTTAGTTCTAGAGAATTTCCTTGATGGTGGTCATTAAATGTTATCTATTGTTTTTTCATTATTTTTTAAATTTATGTAAGGGTGGAGATTTTCACATTATTTTTTAAATTTATGTAAGGGTGGAGATTTTCACTTTGTGTTATTAACCTAATGAAATGGTGGAATTCACCAAAAATAAAGTTCATATTAAAAAAATAAACTATGAGTGAGAGTCTAATCTATGAAAGAAAGTTCTATATTATGTTTAAAGAGAGTGTAAATCATAGTTTTATATGCATAATACTTTTTTCCATGGCCACTGTTTACCATTACATGTGATGAAAACATTATTCTAATATTTTTTGCCATGAAGAAATATGCCTTGATTTTTATATGCTAATATGTTGGGTAGTGAACATAATCCTATTGCCCTAGTTTATATGCTTGGCATGACTATGGATGTAGGTATGTGTCACCCCACTAGCTACTAGGTGACAAATACAAAAGGTGGGTAGTCAATAAATGGAACAAGTTGTGTGGGTACCTTTTATCATGGTTGAAAGTCTATTATGAGAATATTTATTTTGTTTCACTAGATTTCATTAATTATTTTTCCTTCCAAGATTTTAATGTGTAAGTAAGAATGAAAAGGTTTTGTCAATATTTTATTAAACCAAACTAATACTTGATAGTTTTGATCATTTTCTAATGAAAAAAATATAGGAAAACAAATTTGTAAACTTCAATAGGATTGAAACATTGTCAATTATTAAAGTATTTATATGTAAATGAATGTTGACAAGATAAATAACATTATTTCCATGTAAACAAATAAAGTTTTTCTTAGTTTTATTATGTTGTGTTAAAATATATAATATTGACATGATTTTTAACATGTTTTAAATTTGAATTATTTTTTCTAAAATTGATTGAGAAGAATTTTTCAATATAGAAATATATGGGTCATAAAATACGTTACATTCTTTTAGGAATATAACAAATTATACTTTGGAATATTTGTTACCTTACATTATTTTAGGAATATAACAAATTATACTTTGGAATATTTGTTATCAATGTTCTTATAAGTTTCACATTCCATTTTTTTTATTATAGGTAAAAAGGCCTTTTGAATGTTCCCCAAACCTATTAAATTTAAGTAACAAGGATAAACATGAAAATATAATTAAGATCATTACAAAATAGGGCTAACCTAGAAGCCTTAAAATAACATAAATTAACAACTAAAAATTATCTAAAAATCACTATGAAATAAAGAAATAACTTTAAACAGACGAAGATGATCAAAATTCATTAAGATCCTTAGCCACCTCTCATTACTTGGTCATTAATTTAAGTTAGTCCTCTGCAGTGTCATAATAAACCTCCTTAGTTTCAATATCTTTCCCTTTTTCCTTCATTATTAACCTCTTGTTGGTTATTCCTCCCATATTTTTTTCACTTTTCTATTTGAGGCTATGTCACATAATGGTGATGCTTGATGAAAAGACTTATCGTATACCTATTAATATGGATACGCTTGTCTATGTCTCTTTTTATTTTCTTCCTTTCACTATCCTTTTGATTTATTATATGCTTCATCTAAAACATTTTAATGTTTGAATTTCCCACTATTTTAGTTGGCTTCCCTAATTCATTATTCAAATTAAAATTTCCTATAAACTTGTAGCACCAAATTATTGATTTTATTTTTATGGTCCTCATTTTCATTCAACGCAAATTTTAGTGATTTTGTGTGAATGACAATTCCCCTTTCTATAGTAATAGATTTATCCGATGTTAAAATATTCTTAGAGGTCTTTCTTATTCACTTTCTACTAATAGGTTTAGTGATTAGGTATGGTTCTAGGTTGCCAACAAAATTTTCAATCAACTTACCACTTTTAGAAAAATCAGTTATAGAGGAAGGTGCACCAGGATATTGGCTATCAAAAACCTTCAAATTATCAATCAAATAAAGTGTCTTAGGTTTTGTAACTAGAGCATGTTAAATTATTATATAAATTCCTATTTCGAGGTCCATTTAATAGGACTAGTGTTTGTGGGAGGGATAATTATAGAAATATATTTCATATATTTAGATTAGAAATGAGGTTTTTCAATGTCAACCACAACATTATTTGATTTTTGGTTGGGTAAAAGGTTTTTAGATATTATTTATATCATGGTGGAAGAGAAGATAGATTACAAGTTCATGGAGGGGGAGTAAACACTTATGGTGTTACACATCCATAATAGAGTTATCCATAGAGATCATAATATATAAAGGAAATATTATTACTTTTTTCCCTTAAAATGATTTAAAAATTCAAACTTATGAGACATAATAATGGTTTATATCTGCCTTATAATGTGACATAACTCATGACTTGGTGAAGGAAATCATTCCATGTCTTTTTTATGTAATCCTTAGAATAACATGCTTGAAAATCGATCAATTTTTTGTTGGCAATTAGAAAAGAGGAGACCTCTTATTCCTTCTCCCTTTTTTTATATAATTTTCTTTATTCCATGCTCAAGTAGGTACTTTTACAATAGTCTCTTCATAAAATATAAAGCAAACACTTTTAGAAAAGATATTGCAGGCATTCAATGTATTTTAAAATTCCAAACAAACATGTGGGTCATAACCCATGATCTTGTCTATGAATATCATCAGCACACCATGTTTTAGGACCCTCCAAATATTTTTTTGTTTTATTTCTATTTAAATTTCCATGGGTTCCACTCTACATCTATCTCCTCCCATAACTTGAGTGATTTAGAAAATTTTAGCAGTCTTGCTATTTTTCTTACCTATATTAACACTTATTTGAGTGTAAGGGGAATATCCAACTAGAAACTTGTCTACACTTCTTCCATCTTCATTAGGGTCACTTAAGCCCACATGAAAAATAATTAATGATAATTTATTATCATGTACTTTTCTATTTAAGTTTGTGTCTATTTTGGCATATTTTTTTTATCTTTTTTTAAAATTTTAAAAGGATTGGTTTCTAATATTTGATCTCTATCAAGATGTGTTACATACATTTTTTATTGATTATGTTGTGTAAAAAATGATTATCAAATCAAATAATTTTCTAAAATTATTCTTCTTATTTTCACCTCCTTTCCCTTCGTGCAATTATGAGAGCATATCATTATTTTATCTTCATACTCATATTTAATCATACAAAACTATAATAGGAATGCTAAACCTAATTTTAATTGGTTGGTTTGTTTATTTAAAGACTAAAATTGATGGTTGAAATATGCATGCAAAAAATATTATTATCCATCTTAAACATATCTTCAATTATTTTATTTTTTAATTTAATATTGGAAAAATGGCTTCAATTTATATTTAAAAATATGTAAATATGTAAATAAATAATTTATAACAACATATATTAATTGAAGAAATCAAAGAATAATTTAGAAGTGATAGATGGCCATATCATAACTTGTAAAATTGGATTGAACCAATGAAATAATAAATTGGTATCTCAAAAATTAAAACAAGATCATTAATAAAAATTCATTGACAATAAATATTTAAAAGAACAAAAGACTTTGATAAATATTAATATAATGTTTTCACCTAAAAACTATTAGAAGTTATCATCCTAGTCATGTATTTTAAGTGATAATACTAAGATGAGTAGTATGGATATCAAAGACACAAATTCATAAGGCTAATATATGAATAGTAACATTATAAAAGGTATAACACAATAGATTGTGATATTTACATATTATATCTAAAATAAGAGGATATTTATATAACAAAGACAACATAGTTATATATTACAAAACATTTTAACACTTTGGAAAAAACATCAAAAATAACAAAAATGTGAATCTTTCCTTATGTTGAAAATTTTTAGTTTGGTTTTGTAGGTGTCCATCTATGGACATTATAGTTTATTTTCCAATAATTTTCTAATCTAGTGTAGTCTTCCTCCTTAGATCTACACAGATCCAATAGCCTTTAAACCATCCTTACAAGATTTAATATTAGTGAATACATATTTATGGCAAAGGATTTTTGTAATTGGTTATTACACCTATTTTTTTATTCATGTGGAAATATTTGAGTAATTTCTCATGCCATTGACATGTTGGACAAATGGGTGGACACATGAGAGGGATTTGATTTTTTAAATTTACCATTTCTTAATCTAGGACAAAATGCTTAAACTCAAAAAGTATAATTAGATGGTATATTTACAGTCTGACATTGTTGTCTAGTAGATAAGAACACTAATATTATGATCTGTGTATGTATGAGTAGGATAAATAACTAATTTCACATAGACTATAAGAAATTTTGTTGGTGACTAATAACAACTTGTGAGGGTTAAACCCATATAAGGCATGTGGACATAAAATAATGTAAAATAAGAGACATATATGTATGTAAAATTAATGTAGGCTAGATCTATGTAAACACTGACATTTACAAGTATCTAATACCATATTTCAATGGACCTAAAATGAGAATTTAATTGATTTCATTTTAAATAAGTGTTTTACTAGTTTACATTAAAAAAAATACACTCTTGAGTGCAATTGTTTGAAATTTATTTTTAAAAACTTGAAATTAAATATTAATTTTAATCATTTTAATGTATAGAATCACACTTATCTATAATTGCAGTTTAATACTCGATAATTTCCCTAGCATTGGTTATTAAAATTTATCTATTAGAATTTAGGATGTAGAGATTCACTTTATAGTATTAACACATTAAAAAATAGGAATGAAAAATATACAAATTTCATATGAAAAAAACTAAACTATAAATGAGAGAACAATCCATGATATTAAGTTACATATTACATTGAGAAATGGTGTAAATTTTAATTTTATGGGAAAAATGTTTTTACCATGGCCATTATCTTCCATTACATGTGATGAAAAAAACATTATTCAATTATTTGATATAAAAAAATAAGCCTTGAATTTTGTATGATAATATATTAGGTAATGAACATGCCTGAATTTCCCTACATTTGATGCATGGCATAATGGTGGGTTTACATGAGTTGACTCACTAGTTAATAGATGACAATTACAAAAGGTGAGTTTCCATTAAATAAAATAAATGGCATTAATACCTTTCAGCATGGTGGAAATTCCATTATGTGAATATTCATTTTGATGCATTAGATCCCATTAATATTTTTCCCTCTAGATTTAAATGTGTGTAAATATGTAGAGGTTTTGTTGATATTTTGTTAACATAAACTAATACTTGATATTTTTGATGAATTTCTAGGGAAAAAAATGGCAAATAATTTTTTTTGTAAACATCAATATCATTTAATCATTATTAATTATTTTAGATTTTATATCCCATTGGATGTTGACAAGATAACTAAAAAGATTTCCATGTAAATAAAGAATTTTTTACATATTTTTATTATCTTATTTAAAATATTTAATTTTGACATGATTTTTAAATGGTTTTAAATTTGAATTATGTTTTATAGGTGTGACCAAGAATAAA
Organism: Torreya grandis; assembly: GCA_037957365.1. Lineage (NCBI taxonomy): Eukaryota > Viridiplantae > Streptophyta > Pinopsida > Cupressales > Taxaceae > Torreya > Torreya grandis. The sequence continues at coordinate 76,856 of JARHVA010006373.1, read as the reverse complement.
TTTCCACTATATGAATGTATAAGTTATATAATATCTTACAATCTTATAGGAATATAAAAAATTATACTTTTCAAAAATCATGATCAATGTTTTTTAAATGTCCCTTTAATTTTTTTTAGAGGTAAAACTAAACATGAAAGTATCACCATTAAAAATATTTTTAAGTTAGGTCTTATCTGAAATCTAAAAAATAATAGAAACTAAAAACTAGCAATTAGCAAAATAATAATAATCAAACTTGAAAAAGCATAATTTAGAATAGACAAAGATGATCCAAAGTCCTTGATAGCCTTAGAGATATCCCATTATTTGGTCATGAATTTTAGGTAGTCATCTGCATTGTGATAATTAACCACTTTGGTTTCAATAGCCTTCCCTTTTTCGTTCATTATTAACCTCTTGTTGGTTCTAGATCCCCCTTTTTTTTTTGCTTTTCTATTTAAGGTTATTTCACATAATAGTGATACTTAATTCACAATTATTTATCATATTCCTACTAATTTGGATCAACATAACTATGTTTATTTGGTGTTTCTTCCATTCACTTTACTTTTGATTCATTCTATAATCCATCTAAAAACTTTTGATTTTTAAGCATGTCACTATTCTAGTTAAGGTCCATGCTTCCTTATTTAGTTTAAATTTTCTTATTTAAATTTATCATAAAATTATAGCATCAGATGATTTATTTTAATTATAGGGTCATTATTTTACTTTTATATAAATTTTAGCAAATCTTGTGAAAGTGAATTTTCATTTTTAGAGGACTAGAATTATCTGGGGATGAAATATTCTTAGATGTCTTTCATTTTCATTTTATCTTAATAGGGTCAAGAATTAGGTTTGGTTTGAGGTTACCCACACAATTTTCAATCAACTTACCCCTTGCTGTAAAATTGGTGATAGATGAATGGGTAGTAGGAGTTTGACTAGCATAATAATGAGGTTGATAAGAATCTATGTAGAATTAACTCATATTTATAAAAAAAAATACCCATAACATATATTTTTTATATATGTCTTATTGATCATATGAAACTAAAATATATAATAAAATGTTCTCCTTTATACAAGGAGTTAATATTAATCCACATCCCTCATATCTCTCAACCCCTCCAAAGAATCTCTCAACTTCTTAAGACTCTCTTCCATGAGATATCTTACGAGTGTTTTATTTTAAAATATCATATATTAATATTATGAACAATGTTCATACTAATATTTACTAATTTTTCCCACCCCCTCCCCACCTTAGTATCAACATGGGGAGAAATACGATCCTCTATCTGAGCAATATACACATGTATTGAACTTCCATTGTGCAACTTCCTTACACTTTGATTATGGGAAGAAATCAACCAAAAGATGTTAACACTATCAACCAATCATGGGAACCTCATCTAAGGTGGGAACATGTATCAACCATTTGGGAGTATACCAACAATACAAAGGTAACTATATCAACCAAATATGGGAACATCAACTGAACCAATCAAAAAGTAGTGGGAACACACCTACCAATTACTTTTATTAATAACATCTCCTCATTTAATACATATGGTCTAGATATCATATACTATCACACTTTTAGGGGATTAAATTTAGAAATTCTCACTTATTACATGAACAAAAATACACTTATGTTACTATTTCACACAAGCTAAAAATAGAAATCAAAGTGCAGCTACTATAAAATCATTCCCCATCATTAGTGACTAATTAGAGGTATAATTGTCCTCCATCCTACTTTTCCTCCAATTTGCAATATAATTATCTAGTATAGAAAGTCCTAATCAATATTTTGACAAACTAATTATTTATCATTTGAATAAGTGGTTTTCACTTCCCAATTCCTTTCTTCATATCTTTTTTTATAAGTGAGAGCCTTATCTTTTGTTTTCACTTTAAGGATATCTTTTTCTCTTTTTATACAATATTTAACACCATGTCCTGGTTTTTTATAATAATGTCAAAGAAACTTTTTCCTTCAACCTTGAGATATTTATTTTACATAATATTTTTCTAAATTAGAAGTGGATTTGGTTCTATTTTTAATATACATAACAGTTTCCTCTAAATAAATATTCTTATTTTATTCATCTATCAATGCAGAAATTAGATATTCTAAGCTAGGATTTATTTTGCTTAGTGTAAAAATCATGTTTGAATAACTAGTCGACATGTTCTCTAGTAAGACAGCTTTTGCATCATCATCAGGGACATACACTTTTATTCCTACTAACTAATTTATAATGAATAAAAACACTTATATGTTTCACCATGTTGTCTCCTTCCATTTTGAGTCTGAATAGCTTCTACTTTAGGGTCAGTAATGCACTTCCTATTTGTGATCCAAACAACTTGTTCAATGTTGCCCATATAACATTTGAAGTCTTTGATAGGTCTACATGATGTAAGTATGAATCAGATAACTATAGATTAAAAATTTTCATTTCTCTTTGGTCTTTACTTTCCCACATCATGGCTTCATTTGCATTAGTTGGTTTTGGTATTTTACAACTCATAAACTACCACAAGTCTTTGTCAATCAAATACAATTGTGTTTTAACATGACATGTATGAAAATATTTGCCTTAAAATTTTTCAATATAAATTAATTTGTCCATTTTAACTCTTCCTATAATCTAGACATTGCATTCCAAAAAAATACATCTAGTTACATTTGAGGTAATATTGAGAAAATTTATTTTGAATTTCATACTATACTCAAAATGAACTAAACACTTAAATAACTATTTTGAATTTTTTTCACATATATAAGAGCAAATATGAATTTAAAATGATTATAGACACTTATAAAGTAAAAAAGAATAAAAAACCAAATTTTGTTCAACAATATTATGACACATATACCTAAAAACCAAAGATATGACCAACCCTACTAATCAAACTTGACTCATAAAAAAATATTGTATGTTTAAATATGACATGAATCATAAATAAATATATTGAAAATGAAACAAACTTTGACAAAACTAATGATTTTTCATTAATTCTATTCTAAAACTTAAATGAATCAATGCTAACTGACCCATGAATAAGTATGGGATTGATGGCATTCACATAGAGATTGGAAGTTGATGAAGATGAATAACCTGCAAAAAGAGTTGAGTTATATGCAATGTGATAAAGAGTTTCATTTCATGAGATTGGGAGGATCTAAACCACACTGTGATGAATCAATCCAATAAATTCTCCACCTAGTAGTAGCCATCATGGATTTATGTCATTGGGTGTCAAAATATCACCAAATTTTATGTAAATACAAACCAAAGCATAAAATTGATATAGTCCAACATAACATGTCACATGGAAAAGACTATGAAAGTATGGCATAAGGATGATTATGTGTCTATGATAGGTATAAAATCATCATAAATAGATCTACACATAAATTGATAGAAAATATCCACTTTATTGGTGATGGTTTAGTTCTAAAACAACTTGGCATATGACACATGATCTCACATGAGTTTTTAGTATGAAAGACACAATTATGATCACATAATGTTATTAGAGATGATCATTCTGCAATTTTGATGAGACAACTAATATTGATTTGAATCAATCTAATGCAAAAAATGATGTATGATTACATTAAAAATTATTTGTTTTTGACAACATAAATGCTTCTTCCATTCAATTATCAAGATCCCATCCTTGATCTGATACCAAATAATGAGGTTGATTAGAGGCTATGCACAACTGACCCATATTTACAAAAAAAATCAACATAATATATATTTTATTTTGATGTATTATTCATCATACAAGACTATAATATATAGGAAATTTGTATCCTTTATACAAGGAGTCAATGTTAATCTATATCCCTCATATCTCTTAACCCCTTCTAGGAATTTCTCAACTTTTTCTTAATACTCTCTTCCATGAGATATCTTACAAGAGTTTTATTTACAAAAATCAAATATTAATATTATGAACAATGTTAGTAGTAATATTTCCTAATATATAAATGCCCAAATTCTCATCCAAATCTAAAGGCTTGAGTTTTGAAGGCAAGGCATGGTAAATTATTTTAGAACTTATTCATTTTTAGTTCCCTTTTATAGGACTAGTGTTTGTGGGAAGGATAATGATGCAAACACATTTTTGAGATTTAAGTTAGACATGAGGGTTTTCAACTTCAAATATAAAATTGTGGACATGAGGTTGATTTGTGGTTGGGGTTAAGGTTTGAAGACCTTTGTTTTATCGTGGTGGAGAAAAAGATAAACAATAGCTTCATGGAGGTGGAGAAAACACCTATCACATTAAAAATCCATAATAGAGTTCTCCATAGACATTATAATATAAAAAGTAAATATTAATTATTTTTAGACCTTGAATGATATAAAAAAGTAAAATGATGTGAATATAAAATGTCTTATATCCTTCAAATGATATAAAATATATTTTGTATGGAATCCTTGAGATAACCTCCTTGAAACTGAATCAATTTCTTTTGTCCAGATAGAAAATTAGAGACATATTCTTTCTTCTCCCTTTTTGGTTTGTTTAGTGGTTTTCCTTCCATTCTCAAGTAACTTGTGAAATAATATCCTCAGATAGTTTAAAGGAATGCTTTTGATAAAGACCTTGTGGACATTCTATGAATTTGAAAATTCCAAAGAAACATGTGGGTTGTAACCCATGATCTTATCTATGAAGATTTTCATCTCACCATATTTCAAGAGCATCCAAATAGTGACATGTTTTCTTTCTACTCTAGGTGCCATTAGTTCCACTCTACATCTGTCTCCTCGCACAGATTTAGTTATCCATGAACTTTTAATAGTCTTGCTAGTTTTCTTCCTTATGTTAACCCTTATTTTGGTGTTAAGGACACATCTAACATAAAGCTTCTCTACACTCCTTACAACTTCATTACATCCACTTAAGCTCAAATGGAAAATAATGAATGATTTTTGTTTGTTATCTCCCTTTCCATTTTAGTTCATGTTTATTTTTTATTTTCTTTATCTTTATCATGTAATTCTAAAGAGAAATGTTGGTCTCTAATTTTTTAATACTATCAATATTATCAAACTGAACAACTTTCTAAAAAAATATTTTTTATATTTCCACCTCCATTCCCTTTATGCAATTACAAGTGCATATAATTATTTCCTCTTCATCAACCTCATATTTATGAATATAAAATTATAATAATCTTGATAAGCCTATTTTGAATTAGGTGGGTTATTTATTTAAAAGCTAAAATCAATGGTTAAAATATTCATGCCAAAACAATAATATAGTCATGTTAAACCTATCTTCAATAATTTCATTTATTAATTTAAAATTGAAAAAAAAAACCATATTTAAAAATATGTTAATAAATAATTAAATAATGTATAATAACACCTATTAATTAATTAAGAAAATAAAAAGAACTTTAGAAGTTGTAGATGTCCATGTGTACCCTATGTGATTGAACCATTTCAGTCATAATTTCATATCCCAAAAACTAAATCAACATGATTAATAAAACTTCATTGGAAATAAAACTATTTGAAGTTATCATCATTTTTATCCATTTTATTTTAAAATACTAATATGAATAGTAAGGTTATAAAAGACACAAATTCATATGGCTAATATAGGAAAAATAATTTTATAAAAACAAAAGCATAAAATGATAGACAGTGAGATTTCCATATTATATGTATTAAAAAGGATATACATATAACAAATATGACATAGTTATATATAACAAAATAGCTTAAATGTGTGGAAAGAAGATGAAAAATAAAAAAGACAACATAGTTATATATGATAGAATGACATAGTTATTATGGAAAGAACATCACATAGAATATAAATGTGAATATTTCCTTATTATTGTGAAAAAAAGGACATATTTTTTTATCTAATCACAATGTTCTAAACTAGCCTAGTCCTCCTCCTTAAATATATGTGGCTCCAATAGCTTTTTTGAATCTTGAATTATTCTCATCTCGTTTTGTATAGCATTTCTAATGATACCTTATAATAATTTCCCTTACAATCTACTTTATATTTTTATAATTTTTAACCTAATTCTCTTTCATTCTCTATATATACACCTCATAATTTCTATGTTACCAACCCTAGATGAGGTATAGGTCCATAGATACCTTCTTCTTCACTAGATAAATTTAGTCAATGTAAATCCTTTAATACCTTAGATCAATTAAAGAGTAATAATGGCAAAGTTTCCTTATTAGAGTTTTTACAAATAACACTAGTATAAAAGGAAATTTTATATGAATATTTATGCACATATATTCTATTAAATACTATTGAACTTTAACATATAGCTTATATTATTAATACCATTGTATGGATTGAGTAAAGTATCTCCTTCAGAAAGGAAGACCTTGACCCAATTCATACTATTTACAACTATATATTTTGTTTTATGTATAAAATAGTGTGATAAAATGTGTGTTGGCTAATAATGGATCTATTTTGAATATTTTTACTATATCCTTTATAAATTTAATAGGCATAACATTAAATAATCTCATTCATTCAAACATGAATATTCATTTATTTTATAATATCCCACAAAACGTAAGTAGGTATATCACATTGAATATCATATTAGGCCAATGTACTCTTAATATAATGTGTCAAGTTAATCTTTGTGATATTAATTACAATTTATTATTATGGAACACTTGGATCTATGAAATGAATTTTCTTCCTTCCAACGTGCATGCATATCTTAAAATCAACTATCAAGGGTGTGTGTATATTTGTGTGTGTGTGTGTGTGTGTGTGTGTGTGTGTGTGTGTGTGTGTGTGTGTGTGTGTGTGTGTGTGTGTGTGTGTGTGTGTGTGTGTGTGT
>JARHVA010006373.1:37500-65000 GCA_037957365.1 Torreya grandis | reverse complement strand
TGAAATTCAATCATTTTTCTTTTGCATTGTTGTGGTGAGATAAGGGTGTAATTGGTGAAATAAGGTTGTAATTTGGCAAAATAAGGGTGTAATCATTGATTTTTGGTGTGGTTAAGTGCAAAACCCATCAAAAATACTTATTTTCTATTTTACGCTCTACGTGGAGGTTAAGTGCAAAACCTCGTAGAAGCAGTGTCTTGTGCAGTGAGTGTGATATTTGTTTCATTTCTTTCACATTTTGTTGCACGTTTTTTTCTACTGCACTTTCTTTCATTTCAAAAATGCCAAAAATTTAGAATTTGATTTCAGATGGTGATAGATTAACAATTTCCAATTATTTAGATTGGAAACGATTGATGGAGGCTTCACTAGTGTGTAATGAGTTATGGGATATTGTTAAGAATGAAAATCCCACATTGCCAACAGAGCAAGCTAAGTTAGATATTTTCAATTTATGTGATTCTAAGGCCTTAGCTCTTATTAAATGTTATTATACTCATGACACGTATGTTCATATTGAAAATTCTCCTCATAGTTACACTGCATGGAAAACATTGTCTGATTTGTATGATAAGAAACCTAAGCATAAGAAGATAGATATTCATATGCAGTTGTTTACTTTGTCATTAGATGAAGATGGGGATATGGGAGAATATATGTCTAAGTTGAAAAATATCACTACTGAGTACACTAAGGCTGGTTTTGGAAAACTAGATGATGACCTCATAGTTACTGCTGCTTTAAAAGGACTACCAGGGTCTTATAGGAATTTTGTTAAAATGTTGCATGTCTCTGACAAGATCACAGGCATCACCTTTGATAAGTTGGCTGAGTTGCTCATCCAACATGACCTCTCTCTACCCAAGAAATCCAAGAAAATTGAAGAAGCCCATGTTTTAGAGTCAAAGCCTAGTTCATCTTCATCTGGGCATCAAAACAATAGAGGAAATAGTTATAGAGGGGGTCGAGGTTACAGAGGAGGCAGATATCAAAACAGAGGTAGGGTTCATTCACATAATCAACAATCTAATCAATCACATTCACATGAAACAATTGATCGAGGACATGGTCACAATTCATATAGGGGTAGAGGTCGAGGTAGATCTGACATTCAGTGTCATAGATGTGGAAAATTTGGTCACATTGCCTCACAATGTAGGATTCCTTTTGATAAAATTTAGAGGCCACAAAAAGCGACTAAGACTAACTCTGCTCAGTATGTCGATCATGACTATGATGAATCTAGTAATGTTGCCCATGAATTTGCATTTACTTCTTTGGGGCACATTGATTATGTTGAATATGAGGCTAGAGATGAGCTCACAGATGTATGGGTTTTAGACACAGGAGAAACCAAACACATGACATTTAGGAGAGATTTCTTTTGGTCTTATAAGGAAGCTTCTCTCTCTCCAGTTGCCTTAGTAGATAAGTCTATGCATACACCACTAAGACTTGGTTCTATTCAAATTCTTCTTCCTAATGGGTCTATAAAATACTTGGAGGATGTTTGGTATGTTCCCACATTGAAGAAACACTTACTTTCTTTGGTAACTATTCGAAAGAAAGGTTATCAAATTGTGCTTGAAAATGGGCTCATTTACATCAATTCAGTGAAGGATAATTATAATACCATGTATACAGGATATGAAGATGGTAACCTGGTTAGATTGCATTGTAAGGTGCTTCCTCCCAATATAGAACTTGCAGCAGTTGTTGATACAGGTACATGTACTATGTCTACACAGCGGTTATGGCATCTCTGCTATGGACATTTGAATATCCACTCCTTAGTGGATTTGCAGAGATATGGTATGGTGAATGGGTTGCCCACTTTTCGAAAAGATAGTATTCTTTGTGAGTCATGTGTTTTGGGCAAACAAAATTGGGAAAATTTTCCTAAACAGTCATCTTGGAGAGCTAACAGATGTTTACAGTTAGTTCATAGTGATGTATATGACATGAAAAAGTCATCCATTGGTGGGTGTAGATACTGTCTTGTTTATTAATGACTTTTCTAGGATGACTTGGGTATTCTTTATGAAAAACAAATCTGAAGTTTTCACTAAGTTTGTTGATTGGTTACACTTAGTCGAAAAAGAAACAGACTCACATTTGGCCACTCTTCGTTCAGATAATGGAGGTGAGTATACCTCTAATGAATTTTTAGACTATTGTCAAGAACATGGAATTCATCGACATATAGTAATGCTTATACTCCACAACAAAATGGAGTATCTGAATGAATGAATAGAACTTTAGAGGGCATAGCACGTGCCATGTTGCACTATAAACAACTTGATGATAAGTTTTGGGCCGAAGCCATTGGTACTGCAGTGTATTTGAGAAATAGGTCCCCCACAGTTTCACTTTTGGGACAAACTCCATATGAGGCATGGTATGGGTTTAAACCCAAAGTTAAACACTTGAAAGTGTTTGGATGTCTTTGTTTTGCTTTGGTTCCTCCTAAACATAGAACTAAGTTGGAACCACGAAGTTGAAAATGCATCTTTCTTGGTTATTCTGAAGATAAAAAGGGGTTTCATTTGCTTGCACAGGATTTAGGCAAATTCATAGTGAGTCGAGATGTAATATTTGATGAATTTGGGACTATGAACACTGCAGAGATTGATTCTCAACTTGATAGATTAGAGAGGAAAAATGCAAAAAGAGATAAGGGTTTGAATAATGGGGATAACTCTTCAAAGTTATGGTATGAAACTCAAATTCCTTCACTTTCCTCTCCTTCATCTACAAGTTCACAAGTTGATGACTTAGAAATTGTTGAAAATTCTCTAAGTCCCTCATCGAATAATGCACCTAATGAGAATTCTGGAGTCCCTGATTTGAATAATTTGTCTAAGTATCCAAAATGGGCTCAAAGTACTTTTTCTGACTTGACAACAGATGAAGTTGGTTTAACAGGGCCCAGGAATTCTCGAAAATAGGTGAACTATGCTATGGTTTTTACTACTTCTTCCACTGAGCCATCCATTTTTGAGGAGGCATCTACTGAACATGTTTGGCAACAGGGAATGAAATGTGAGTATGATTCCATACTTAACAATAATACATGGGTTTTAGTTGATCCTCCTCCGCATGTTAAACCCGTCAGATGTAAATGGGTTTATATGACTAAGTATAAATCAAATGGCTCCATTGATAAACATAAGGCACGACTTGTTGCCAAAGGATATGCACAATAAGAAGGTATTGATTATGAGGAAACATTTGCACCAACTGCCAAATGGCACACTATTTGGATGGTACTTGCCTTAGCAGCACAAAATGGTTGGAAAGTACATCAATTGGATGTTAAAAGTGCTTTTTTAAATGGTGATTTACAGGAAGAAGTCTATATGAAACAACCTCAGGGTTTTGAATAGGTGGGTGCTGAACACAAAGTGTGTAAATTGACAAAAGCTTTGTATGGGCTCAAACAGGCACCCAGGGCTTGGTATGAGAAAATGGATTCATACTTGAAATCCATTGGTTTTCATCATAGTGAATCAGATGATACTCTCTATTTTCGAGTGTAGGGTAAGAAAATAGTGATATTAGTTCTCTATGTTGATGACTTGTTTATTACAGGTAATGATGAAAATCATAACAAGTCTATGAAGAAGGAATTAAAAGATGGGTTTGAGATGACAGATCTTGGACTTCTTCACTACTATCTAGGCATAGAGGTAACTCAGAAAGAGCACAGTATTTTCATTTTACAAACTAAGTGTATTTCTGAGTTATTAGAGAGGTTTGGCATGAGTGATTGCAAACCTGCCCTCACTCCCATGGAAAGTAACTAGAAATTGTCTAAGGATGATAGCAGTGCCTTTTTTGATGGCACAACATATAGACAATTGGTGGGAGGTTTGATATATTTGATGACTACCAGGCCTGATATTTCATTTTCAGTTGGAATTTTATCTAGGTTTATGCAGGAGCCTAGAGAAATTCATTGGCATGCAGCAAAACGAGTACTTCGTTACCTTCAGGGAATGAAAACATATGACCTTGAATACCGCCGCAACAAGAACTTCAAACTTGTTGGATATTGTGATGCAAATTTTGGCAGATGTGTGGATGATAGAGTGTCAACCACAGGATGCACTATGCATATGGGTTCAGCTGCCATTGCTTGGTGTTGTAAGAAGCAGGATACAGTGGCAAATTCATTAGTAGAATTAGAGTATATTGCAGCATGGGATGCTTCTAGAGAAATTGTTTACCTTCATCGTATTCTTGAAGATCTTCAAGTTTCTCAGTTTGCTCCTACTCAGTTATACATTGATAATCAGAGTGCAATCAAGATGTCCAAGAATCCAGTGTTTCATGCCAAAACAAAACATATGGATGTCAAATACCATTATCTGCGAATGTTGGTGGCAAAGAAAATTCTTGATCCAATATATTGTGCAACTACCGATCAGACAGCTGATATCTTCACAAAACCCCTTGACAGAATCAAATTTGAAAAATTTAGAAAAATGCTTGGTATGTGTCCAAAGACCTGACTTTGGATCATAGGGGGGTTTGTTAGGACTTGTTCCAAAGTCTTAACATTAGGTTAGTTTTTTGGTAGAAAATAATTACTATTGTAAATGGGGCATGCATCTTTCATAAAGACACCCCCATAAAATAAATAAACTTAGTTTAATTATTAGGTATTTTTTATGTTTTATATTTATTAATTAGATTTACTTTACGGGTTATTTTCCCGTATTTAGTTGGTTATTGGATTAGTTGTTTTTACCGGTCATTAGTAAAAACTATATAAATCCATATTTGCTTTGTGAAAGGGTTAACGGAGTAAAGGCACCCTTATGTAATTGTTTTTTTTTGAAATTAATAAAATACTTGTGCACTCGCACTAAGCGGGGACAAGGTTCAATCTATTTTGATCTTGGAGTTATCAGCTAGGGCATGAATTGTACTTATTATCTTCAAGGTTTACCCATGACCTTTTCCTTTCCTTTGAGATTTATGTGCACCAATAATATTATTTGAATACAGAGCTTTTATCCTTACTTTAATAATAACACAAAAATTGAAGATATAATATTTACGTATATATGGTGATACATATTTTATTAGTGATTACATATTACAAAAATCAAACATTAAATATGTACATATATACTAATTTATAATATTATATTGGTAAAAAAATCCTAATGGATATATTTAATGTTTATAGATTACCATGTTTTAAATAATTCTTTCCTTAAAGATGATTTTCCATTGAAAAATATTGATATGACTATTGATTCTATAACATGATATGAAGTTTTATCATTCATAAATGCATTTTTAATATAAAATAAAATTGAGGTGAATCTTTCAAACTAGGAAAATAATTCATTTATTATACCTAGGGAAATTTTTATTATAAATTCATGCCTTTTGGATTAAAAAAATGTAGGTGCAACATTTCAAAGATATAGAACACAATTTTCATGATTACATCAACAATATAGTTGAACATTTTATTGATCAAATATTATCAAAATAAGAACATAAATAAAATCATGATCTTGATTTAAAACAATTATTTAAATGATTACAAAAGCTTAATGTGTGATCAAATCCAAATAAGTGTATTTTGTGAGTTACAACAAGAAAACTAATGGATATTACTATTTCACAAATGGAAATGGAATTTGACCCCAAAAAGGTAAAATATATACTTGTTATTTCTCCACTAGTTAATATCAAACAACTTGGATGTTTATAAGGACATATTCTAGCTATATTACATTTTGTGTGCTTAATTAGTAGATAAAAGGATATATTTTTAACATTTACTTAATAAATATACCAAATTTTAATAGGATGAAGAGTATCAATAATGTTTTGATGCAATTATGGAATATATTATAATACACTAGTTATTGCACCTTTTATTCTAGATAGGCATATTTTTTTTATATTTCAACTATTAATCATGATTCAGGTACTTTACGTACACAACACAATAATAATCATCATGAGTGCACCATTTATTACATTAGTTACATGCTTATGTAATATGATTAAAATTATATTATGCCATTGAAAATCTGTGTTGGCACATTTTTTATTTTCCCAAAAATTATGACATTATCTACATCATAAAAATACTTAGGTTATTACTAAATTTAATCCACTTGGATATATTACGTTAAAACCCCATTTGTTAAGACACCTAGTAAAATTGATGATGATTCTTACTAAATTGAATTTAAATTTGGCACTTGAAATTAATTTTTTGAATGAAAGAACATTTTTTTCATTTTAAAGACCACAATCTCAAAATACATTATAGTAAGCCAATAAAAGATAGTTTAAATCAAGACTGATATAAATTTAGTAAACATAAAAATAAAAACCTTAAGTTTTATTACAATGTAATGACCTGATAGTATATAAAACTAATGATAAAATCTATATAGGGGATGTATAGATAAATTCCTTATTTATATCTCACAAGTCATTATGATAGTTAAAGGACTTGTGCACACATGTAACACCTTTTCCATCATAGTCATTCAATGTTTTCATCTTGTTCATTTTTTGCACAGTAAAATATCATATTTAAATAAAATTTAAACTTTTGTTGCTTCAAGAATCAAATAACATTGTGAACTTGCTCAAATTAGAGAAGTCAATAAAAGATTTACTAGTGGAAAAATTCATGTTCATCACTCTAAAAATATCTAAATCTATTTTTTTTTATAGATATGACATTTTTTTTAATGATTTAATTGCCTATTTACATATATTCTACAATCATGTTAGAATATTTTGGTTTTGTAGTGTACATTTAATAAGTGTCAAATAGTTAATAATTATCCACTTTATGATTTGTCTCTTACCTATGTCATGTTTGTTATAAATTGGTTCAATTATATTAATTTTGAGTATTTTAAATCATTACTAAAGTGTATTTTATTTTTGTTTATTAAATCCAATATTAAATTAGATTTTATTATTGGGTGTTAATGTCTATAATCATGTTGTTAGGGCTATTTCAACAAAAAAATGAGGGTTGGTAAAAGTGTTATCATTAATGAGAGTCTAATGTATGTCATAAGTTTTTATAGTCAAATAAAACTTATTTTTTTATGTCATCAAAATTATGTCCATCAAAGTTCAAAAGTATAATACAAATATTAAAAAATATTCTTAACAAAGACATTATCAATTGAAACCAATGCTCTAATTATAAGAAACTTTTATGAGAAGGGGATTTCATGCACATTAACTTCAAGAGAATTCAATCTAAATAAGTATCAAATAACATGAGGATGGAGATAATAGAGGAAGGAGAACTTTTAGCATCCTCTCCTCAGCCACAAGTGATGAGTCCATGTAATGATATTGTGGCATTATTTTAGTTATGTGTTTGCTTTTCACTTTTATGTTCTAATGAGTAAGAAAAAAGGAAAAATTACTATTCAAATTTATAATATGTGAACATAATTCCTATGTATTATTCCATTATTTAATATAATGAAGATAGATGATTAAAGAGTTACAACTTCATGATTCTATAGTTGTTGGTTAAACATTCATAAAATAATCCTATTTAGTTGTACATTGTTTTTTAATCTAGATAAAACCATCATGTTTTGGTTATTAGTTATCCACTTTTAAAACCACTATGTTTTGGTTTTGTAAACCACTTGCAAAAAAATCATTTAGGTTGTTAGTTGTCTTGAAAAGAACATCCAGATCATGAGCAAGTAGAGGAAACATGTTATAATATGAGATTGATGTTTTCCCCATATTTTCACTAGGGATAATGTTAGTAAAATGAGTTAATAATCACATATTTTTTATGGGTTAATATAAATTATTATATTTGAGTGATTTGTCAAAAAAAGTCAAATAGACAAGAGTATGTTGATGTAATTTAGATATATGAGAGAGAATAAAAGGATAAGTGAGATAAGTGTGGAATACATATTTTTTAATAATAACATTAACTCCTTGGTTATAGAATATCACTATGCTATAATAATTTAAATCTACCATAATGTAATTACCTTAAATAAATTCAATATAATTGCTTTTTTATTGTGAGTATATTTATGTAGTCACAATATTTTAGAGTTTAGGTATACAAATCTAAGATTAATTTTCATAGTAAGGTGTAATCATCTAAAAATGGCACTTGACTGCTAAGATTTTTACTTGAGACCACCCATTTCTAGCTTAGCCCTAAACATATCTTAGGGCCTATTTATAAATTTATATAACTTTTGTGTGGGATACACACATCCCTAGACATCTCAAAATTAGTCCTAAACCCTTCCTTAAGAATGTAAGACCCTATTACCTAAATTTTTTCAACTACACACTAGTATTATAAGTGTAAAATAACACAATAATGATATTATATTGTTTAGGTACTATTGTCCTTTTCCATAGTTTAAGCTCCAATAGATATCATGTCAATTCTTATAATACCTAGGATCAATGTAGATGTATTTCAATCCATGAAAAATCACCAAATCAATGTGTGTGTGTGTGTGTGTGTGTGTGTGTGTGTGTGTGTGTGTGTGTGTGTGTGTGTGTGTGTGTGTGTGTGTGTGTGTGTGTGTGTGTGTGTGTGTGTGTGTGTGTGTTGTGTGTGTGTGTGTGTGTGTGTGTGTGTGTGTGTGTGTGTGTGTGTGTGTGTGTGTGTGTTTGTGTTTGTGTTTGTGTGTGTGTGTGTGTGTGTGTGTGTGTGTGTGTGTGTGTCTATATATATATATATATATATATATATATATATATATAATTTTTAACCATTTATCCACTATATGGAAATTAGATTAAAATACACATAAATAATCTAAAAACATATTTTGCATAATCAAAGTTATCAATCCATATTCTACCCTAGTTTTTCATGTATAAACATCTATAGCCTTCCTAAATTCAAAACACTTAGCTATACAATCTAAAGAATCACTCAAAGAACATAAAAAGGCACTCATACTATATTTAATTAAACTTTAACCATCACTTAGGTGGGGAGAACTACATTAAGATTGATCCTTCATTGGATTACTGGTATGTAAGTAACTCTCATCATAATAGGATGTTGAAGATGTCTAGTCTACCCAAATAACACCACATGTTTACTAATTGTGCCAAGAAAAATGACCTAATCACATGGATGTATAGATTTTATATATAAAATCAATCACACATTATAAATATTTAATTGGGGTTTGTCTACAGAGGAATAGGCTTGGCAAACATAGACACAGTTACTCCCATAAATTCAAAATAATTCTTGTATAGAGCATAATAGTGTTATAAGTAGACACTAGCACTATAGGGATACTACCTAGGGTAGGGAAAAATTATTTAGGAGGGTTTTTGACACTTGGATCATATTTATGGCACATATAAAAACTTATTTACCAGTCTTTAGCCTTTGGATCCTTCATTTCAGTTTGTTTCCAACTAAATATTCATTTATCTCATCCATTACTATTATTAAAAATATTAGTTTAGCTGAAATCTTTTACAACTACATGGATTTATTTATTATATATTTTATATCCTGATTTACTATACTTAAACCCTTTAACAACCTAGGGCTTACACTCTATATCCCTAAAAAGTTAATTCATTTGGTGAATCCAACATACTTTGAATATTATCCAAACCATAACCCTATATGATATTAAGTTTTATATCCTTTTGTTTCCTATTTATAGTGGTTGTGTTAGTGTTTTTGTAGTTAATGTATTCTACCCTGCAAGTTTCATTGCCAAATTTCATGGATAATGAAGATTCTTTTTCTCCTTCTCATCTCTAAGAGGGTGATAACTACTTTCCCTCTAACCATATCAATGCTATCAATTCTCCACAAGGTTAGGCATCCTCTAGTACTATTTTGAGTGTCTATACTCATTATATCGATCCTTAAAACCTTTCCCTTTGATATATTCTCTATAGGGTATGGGCATATATGTTCACTTACAACAACTAGGTTTGTAATTGTAAGATTCTATGTGATCAAATTATTAGTATAAGTAAGATAATTGTAGAATTACAAAATCAGAATTAGCTATTACATTAAAATATTATAGTATTGGAAAATTAGATTACAAAAAAATCCTCTAGGGCACACTACTGTCAATAATGTATATGCATTTTCACTTAGTCAATTTGTGGCACGTAATGTTACATATCAAAACAAGAAATCACAATAGAGTTAATCTAGAAATAGTGATTAAAAAAGTATTCAAAGATAAAATATATGATCAAGGGATATTACAAGTCTATTGATTAAAGCTAAGTTGATCAATCTACCCCCTCCACATCTAGTAAGGAGATATAGATATTATTATGCATACCATGTAATGTAGGGTCATCACATAGATTCATGTTTGACATTGAAAAAGCATATACAACACAAAATTTTCAATGATGAACCTATACAATATAAATCAATTAAGAAATCCACAATGATACATGAACATACTCAAAAAGGGTCAAAGTCAAATATAGTACAAAAGTGGTTATCAAAGCATAACATTGAATAACAAAAGGTTCATAAAGTAAAAATATAACAATAAATAATACAACAAATATAGGTAAATAAAGTTAAGGATATAAATATACATCTCTAAAATGAAGTCCCAAGTTCATAATAGTATGGGATCATTCAAATATATATATACAATAGTTTGATTATCAGGGTCTAAGGATTCACAAACATGCTAGAGGCATCGTTACTCCTATTCTAGTAGTTGATAATGTTGGTCAACAAGGTTTGGGATTTATTGAACATCATAAGTGAAATCATTAACAAATATAATTTATCAAGTGAAAATATCTAGATACATAAGAAATGTTACAAAAAGAATAAGAACCTAAGTTGTAATGTCAAAATCATGATAACCCAAAAAACAATCTCAAAAGAGGCTTTCTAATAAAATAAAATCCAAACCACCATATGCCTCAACCAAGCATAGTTTCAAAGGTTACATTGATATAAAATATTACAAATCATAATTCATTAATGTTAATTATATTATAATTCCACTTTTTTAGAATCTATTCTATTATTATGACATTGATATTATGTTGTTAAACTGATTATTGACCATTATTAGTTGGATTATATGTGGTTCATATTATAGTAGTGTTAGGATGTATGTTTAAATATATACTTATGGATTTTATATACTTATTACTATATTTTTTATTATTTTAATAGGAAAAAAGGCTCTTGAGCCCTATAGAAAGCACTCCCCAGGGAAACAAATATAAAAAGGCCACCCACAAGTTAGAAACAATGTTGTGATAATAGTCAAATATCAAAGCCAAAATGGCTAAGCAACTGAAAGGTAACAATGCTATAATAAACAACACACTATACAATAATAAAACCTAACCTAGTAGGTTGAACACCCTTGGATCAAAATCAGGTCTAAGAAATGTGCTTAGGAAGACCTCACTTCCTACATTGGTAAATAGTCCAATAAGCATCAAAATCTAAATTTATATAAATAGGAGATGAAGGAGGTGAAAAACTCACCATGTCCTTAAAAGGGGGTGAAGCTTGGGGAGGGAACACAACAACATCAACCCCAGTAGCAAACTATGTACCTACAGTAGTAGTCTTTGACTTTGTAGCAATAATAGTTGAGATCTCTATGATAGTCCCAGAAACAATAACAATAGTAGGGGAGACTATAGGGTAAGTCCTTATTATAGTTATAGCAATATAAGAACAAAGAAAATCTAATAGTATTATAATAGTAATAGTAGGGACATCTTAACAATAATATTAGTAATAATAGTAGTAAGGGAAGTTTGAATAGTAGTCTCAAAATCAGCATCAACATCAAGGGAGGTCCTTACAACAATCCCACTAGTAGAAGAGTCACGTAAGTGGGGTAAGAGAATCCTTACCATCATTAGGAGGCTCAGAAGCTTTTATGTCTAAACCATCATCATCAACATCTACTATAAGGTGTTCACATAGAGCATCATTCCACCAAGATGAAGACTTAGAAACCTTCAAATGGGATCATTCAAATTCTAAATGACCTATATTAAGGCACCTCTAACAATAAAATGGGATACTTTTATAATATAAGGGATGACACCAAGAGTGATCAGTAACTTATAAAATAACATCTACTAGAAGGGGCATAGACAAATATAAATCCACTAAAATACAAACATAATTTATGTGAGAGAAGTTAGTAGTGGCATGATCCATCATGATAAAAAGGCCCATCAAGTTGATAATACCTTTATAGAAATATTCAAATCAAAAATGAAGAGGAAAATTTGGTAGATGAATCCAAATTGGCATCCTATTGAAATATTCAGTGAGAGGGTTAAAGGTAGGTACCCAAGGATTTAGAAATAGTTCATGTTATCCCCAAAACCAAGATTGACATGAAAAATATCATTTTGATCAAGGAGAGAATCAAAAACATCTACAAAGAATCCTATATCACATGAATAAATTTATATTTTACCCTTTATAAGGGGATGTCACTTCTCAAATATCCAAGTGTTTGGATCCTAGATCCATGGTCAAAATCTATCAAATATGTAAATCAAACCCTCCTAAGAAAAGTATTTCTCACTTTTTAATAATTCATCCCATAAAATCAAAATAGGAGTGGGTAGTGTTGAAAGTTTCAACTTACCCCTATCACCAAAGAAGAATGAGCAACAATATTCTTCTAAGGAGATGAGGCTATAGCATGAACCACATTAGCAAAAAATATTATAATAGCAGAGGAAGAACCCAAAATAGGTGTTGTACTAGTAATATTAGCCCGAGACATAGATGCCACACTAGTAGTAGCTACCCCAATAAAAGGTAGCATTATATTAGTGATAAAACTTTACAATCCCCTAGATGTAACCTAACAACATCAAAACCCCTTGGCATGAATGACACACCAACAAAAACACTAGACAACACATTAGAAATAGCATATGACCCTAAAATAGTCCCATCAATAGCAGACCTAATAGCAACCAAATCCTACAAATAAGGCACATGGGTGGGAAAAGGAGCAGGAGAGGCCATTTCAAAAAAAAAAAATCATTTCTTACGACTATAGTAGATAATGTTATTAATTTGTATTAATTGATTTTTGACATGATACGATTAATATTATTTTTTGATGGTTGTACATTTTATCTATGTTTTATGTAGATGTTGGAGGTTTCACTCTAAAAATTGAGTAAATTATGAGCATGTCGGTATGTTTGACATGTATAATTTTTTATTTCATTTTGTCCTTAGGACACCTTTATTTAGTCATTTGATTATCATTAGTTATCCTTGTAATTTTTGTTCCTATTGTGCTTTGTTTGATGTCATTATTTATCATTATTTATTGTTATATATCATTATTTATCATTATTTATTGTTATATATCATTATTTATCATTATTATTTTTGTTACATATTTTGTGGCCATATTTCTTATTCTTTTCTAGCCCAAATCCATTCCTTTCCTTCTACATAGGCTCATGATTCGTTACTATATCTCTTCATTGATCCTATTAATCTATGTAGATATGTACTTACTCCTACCCTTGACACACCCCCTTGGGAACCCTTATCACCCTACTATCTTCATCTAACGCTTTAACCTATAACCCCCTTATTCAAAGGTAATTACATGTCATTTAATTTTCTTGGGTTTCACTATGGTATCAACTTGATGTTACTTAGTTTATTTTTAATGGTTTATGTCTTGAATTCAATCAACTTATGTCAATTACCATCACACTAATCATAGTTTAATAAGGTAGGTGGCAAGGATGCTAGAAAATTTAATGTATATACATGTGTTTATATTTAAATGTGAATGTTAAACCCTAATCCATTTTTATATTGGTTGATGATTAGTTAATCATTGAGTCTTCTAGATGTGCCATTAATGGAAGGTTGGTAGGGGATTTACCTTAAGATATAGAGATTTTTCTCTCCTCCCATTCAAAGCAAAATTGAATGAGGTATGGGGAAAGTGGATAGAAGGGATGGGAGTTTGGATGAAGGACAAAGGCAGTTAGGAAGATGGAAAGATGGAGAAGAAAATAGTGAAATGTTTAGTTGGTGTTAATGGTGGCAATGATAGATTGTAAAATACATAGTGGTGATTAGAAAGATATAGAGTTTTTTATCCTTTTGGTTTATTAGACTTTTTTTTGTGTTATCAAGTAAGATAGTTTTGTTTTCTCATTTTTTTGTTAACTATGTTAATAAAATAATGATGATAAGAGGTTGTGTATGCATCCTAGGTGCATATGCAGACCCCACACACACCCACACACACACACACACAGATATATATATATATATATATATATATATATATATATATATATATATATATATATATATATATATATATATATATATATATATATATATATATATATATATATATATATATGACTTGTTTGAATCTATGATGACTTGTTTATGACTTGACTTTGCATGCATTATTTTAAATTAAATGACTGGATATGGATTTATGTGTTATACTTTATATGGGTTTGGGTTAAATATAATATGTACCTACACCAAATTTAAATGGGTTAAAATAGTTAACTTCTTCAATTAGTGGCATCTGCATAAACTCGTAAAAGGTTTTGAGAGTGTTGACTATGTTTTATAAAAGTAAAACAGTGACTATGTTAAAGGTGAATGCCTTGTTGTGATGGCAATGTCGTGTTAAATGGGTGACTATGATTTTATAAAATGATAACTATGTGTTTCCTTACTAATTATCAGTGTCAATTTAAAAAGGGCAACTATGTTTCTTTAAAGGGGTTACATTTTATTTATAAAGGTGGTTGTGTTTGATATGAAGCATTGCTTCTGTTTTATGTAAATATTGATAGCTTTTTATAAAAAAAAGTGATTGTGTTATATTTCAAATGGAAATAGTATTTTAATAGTGATTGACTGTGTAAAAACCTAAACTTCCTAACCTACTTTATGTTCATCGACTCAAACATCTACCTAAGGTTGAGTGATTTTACCTTTTACTATGATATATTGGGTAACACATCAGAGTTATGGGTGACTGTGGAATATTATACAGTCTATGTGGAGGCCATAATATTGAAATTATAAGATCATTATATGGTCATTACCTTTTGTTAATCTTTATTTTCAGCTTGAAGATCTTATCAGTTTGAGTTGCCATTATCTATTTTCCTTTAATGTATCTTTATTTTTTTATTTTTATTGTGTTATGTTTCTATGTCCAGGTCATGAGGTATCTTTATATGTGTATTGGATTTGTTTTAGTTATTAAACTTAGGAGTTAAAACTATGCTTGAATGGTATATATGGCTACATTTTATGTTAATGTCATGACCCATTTTAACTATTGGCTTTGTTATTTTTTAATTATTGGGGATTGAGTTATGACTATTTGATATTTTTTAATTAGGATGTATGATTTTGATGGTGCATGCATCTTCTTGGTCTTATGTTTGACCCTAATAATTATTTTTATTAGGTTATGATATTTATTGTTTCAGTTTATGTTTCATCAATTTGTTTGATGATTATGATTATTCCTTTTGTGGCTAGATCATTGCTATAAACTATGTTAATTTTTACACTAATGTAATCGTATATTTAATTGGATGTGTTTGATTGTAATTTCATAAGTATGAATAGATTTCACCTTTGAGTTATGATTTTTGGATCTTATGATAGTATGGATATATTACTGATAGTGTATTTTTGATATTCTGACTAGGTTAATTTAATTTTTGGAATTAATTAGGTCATGTATGAAAATTTGAGAATCATGTTTAGTTGGTTTCTCTATTGTGTTTTTGAATAAATAGTTGGGATTGAGTTTATATCATGTTTGTGTCATTATTTTCTACTTGGATGTTTTTGTAATGTGTTGACTATCATCCCTAGACTAGACTTGACTAAGAAAGAGTATACATTAGGGGTCTATATGGTTATGTTTGGCGACAATTTGGATGAGGATCCAAGTGGGATAATTTGAAGGATTTATAATGGATTAAAATTAATCCATTATATATCATTCGGCAACTAGGGTTAACCTTCCCCACTCCTAATCTTTACTTTAGATGGATCGACTATTCCCATATCACCTTGGAATGATACAATTTTATTTCATGTATTCTTTTATTTTGATATATCTCTTTGTTTAGAAATTTATTTACTCAAATTCCATTTGATGTTCTTGATTACTGCAACCAACATCTTGATGATGGATGGGATGGTGAGGGCCACCGATGGCTAGGTTCATAGGGTTGGTTGGGTGGGTTTGTCCTAATCACTTCATCCCTATTTTATTCCATGCCTTGACGACTTCACATTCATGTATGGAATATGGTAATAATTTAATTTATTGATTTGATTAATTATTTATATATTTAATTAGCATTGATATAAGGTTAGATGGTGTTTAATTACTTGATATAGTTGTTTATATCGGCATGAAATTAGTTAGTATGCAATCCTTATTATTAATAGTATCAACTAATAGCATGTGTTATGAATGGATTTCTAAGTTAAATGGAAAGTTGACCATTATATGAGGTAAAGTGGCTATAAAGTAATATACTCTAGGTAAACATCAAATTAGTAGTTCTATTTTTAACCATGTATTAATTCAAGATTTTATTATAATGTGAATTACATCCAAGTTGGATTTTATTTTGAGATGTCACTATATATATTCATTGTCTTACAAATTCTTGATGCAAATGGATTTATTCTATGAATACTAACTTGGGAATTAAATAGATGTTCTACACTAGTTCTTAATTATGAAAGTCTGTTTGTATTAGAATGAATAAATTATATAGAAAATGTGATACAAATTATGTTATTATCTCACATAGACTAAGTTAATATTTAATTTGGCCTATTAATTTATAGATATAAATACATACAGATCTCTTAGTGAATTCAGCAATGCATAAACTTTTATAGTTGGTTCATAAGACCAACAAACCATATCTTTCCTTGTAGCATGCATTTGAAATGTACATGGTTGCATACAAGGTATGTATTCTACATAACTTAGAAGATATTACCTCTCAATTCATGTATGCCATATTTGGGTAATCTAAAATTTAATGAGTAACTCTTGTATTTATTAGTAAATGAAATAATAGTTAGTTAAATCTTGTGTTTTAATAATAGGCATGCATAATATGTTTGCATATATTATTCATTTCATTAACTAAAAGAGCTTGAAGGAAATTATAATAATATATTATGAAGATGATAAACAAGTTATTATGTCCCTCTATTATATATAATGAGACTTAATTGATTAACTAATACCTTCACGCTTGTTGTTTCCTTCCACATTGGGCTATATGCATTTAACTTTCATTTCTGACAACTAAACTTACTTACCCACTACCTTGGTTGTGCAATAGAGGAAATTATAAAAGTTACTTAAGTGCAACATTTTTTTGGGTTCGACTCATTTTTAAACTCAAATGAATTTTGTTTACTTGATAATGTTGAACTCCATGCTTGAACATTGTTATTAAATAATTGATGTTTTATTTTAGTCTAGATGGATTATAAATTTAGTCCTAACATGATGATATACTTAGACATTCATTTATTATGTGATTATGGAATATTTTATAAAAAAAGTAAATTCATTCTTAATTAGTTATTTAAATTGGATTCATAAGTTACTTCCCTTAAAATAAATAGATAGTTTAGATTTAATTAATTGTCTTAAAATCTTCTTTATATCCCATTGGTGATGCCAATCTAAATGGTTACACATTCATGTTTCATGACTTATTATATAATAATGATGTTGATTATAACTATATATTTAATTATTATTATAATAATAAAATTTATATTGATAAGTGAATAATGTATGATTTAATTATATAAGTAGTGTGATGACCTTAAAATCCATAAAGTATTATGACTTTGGCTAGTAGCACTAAATAACCTTGAATTTTAAATCTTAGTTCTCATTATGATTGAATATGTTATGTTGTACAAATGATTAAAAAATGTAAGTGTTGAATGGTTTTTTATCATTGATTATGTTGCTTGTCTAAATTATGTATCATGTATTTTAATACAAACCTATGATTAACCTGAATGATAACTTAAAGAAATAGTGTTATCCTTCTTGATTAAACTAATCCTTTAACATAACTAGCCTCGATTAAGACTGAAACCCATTGAGTAGAGTAAGGTATTGACCTAGGGCTAAGGACCTATAAATGATCCTATGTCTAAGTACAAGTACCATATATGATGCTCAAATTTTATCTATGTATGTGTACACTAATACACTCTAAACCCCATAATATTAATAATATAATAGCATGCTTCCCCTTAACACCTTTTTTATGTGTTTATCTCTAGCTAATTTCCTCATTTCACCTCCTTTGATTCCTTTGTGCATACATGATTATGCTAAGTATTTATCATTGCATTAGTGATAAAATTAAATCGGCCTAATACACATTAATAATGTACTCTTATATGCAATTCTAAATTTTTTTGGGGTTGTTTCATCTAGTATCAGAACAATTTTCTACTCTAGGGAACTCTTAATATGAGTATTTTCCTTAAAAAATTATAATCTTCTATGTTATCAATTGTGATTTCTCAAGGTGGTTATAAAGAGATAAAGTGGAGAAAACATCTTGAAAATCCTTTGAATGTCAACCTAGATAAAATTAGTGGTAAAAGATGAGTAAGGGGTCATCCTATTGTATCCCCATTCACAACCAAGAAGAGTTACATGTGAATAACTATGATAGCAATACTGAGGTACCCAATGCTAAAGTATTTGGTGGGAATCCAACTAATAAGCATGAAAAGACCCTGAATGGAATATTGATAGCCCTCCACACCTTACAAGGCAAGATTGATAACCAAGAGAATATTGAACAATCTTGAATGGATATCCCAAGAAGAAGTAACTAGATTAGAAATGGGACAAGTGGAAGGACCTATAATTCGAGAACTAGCTTTGACCATTATTAACCCAATCATCAAAGAGGCAAAGAAGCTTCCACCACCTACCTTTTTAGGTGAGGAATCAGGTGACACAACCAATTCATGGGTATTGCACTTACAAAAGTAATTTAATCTACTTAATATGTCTTCTAATGTGAAAGCTAGAGTAGCATCATATCAACTAGTACGACCCATAGCTTTATGGTTGAATCACCTCTTTTCCATTGAAGGATATCAACATTTGAACCTATCTTAGTCCATTTTTTTATATTTAATCTCATAATATGTACCTAAATTAAAACTATAAGGAGTATAAAATCATCGATTTTCAACTCAACTATGAGAACAAGTTTTTGAATTTACTACATCATGTAAACTATATGAATGACGAAGAAACAGAGATTACTAAGTTCAAACATTGGATTAATGAAATACTAATACATAATGTTTACATGACCAATCCAAGGACTTTGGGTATAGAAATTGAATCAACCTATAGGGTTGAGGCAAAAAAAAAAGTCTCACTAAAAAGCAACATAAGAGTTTAAGTCAAGTAAGTAGTAGTTTAATGTAAAGAACCTTTCTCCTATGAACAAAACCTTTAGAAAATCTGATCATAACTACAAATTTTTAGGAGGTAATAAAAATTTCAACACTTTTTCTTAATAAAAATAGGAACTTTCAAGTTCCATGTAACTTCTAAATATGGTTCTTTTAAGAAGGAACAACATCAAAACAACTAACATGGACCTACCATGGGTGCTAATACTATTACAATACCATCTTATAGACTATTTTTTTCTAAGAATGTGATGACAAAAACTGAACTATCCTAAAATAAAATTAGGCCAATTAGTGAATCATAGATTATATGCTAAAGTTTATAATCAATGTTGATTTGTAGACCACTCCAATTGAAACTTGAGGTACCATTAATGGTTTTCCTTTTATTATCTTTATTGGCTCTAGTATAATAGATTTTTTTATTTCTCCTTTTGCTTCTAATCAATGTAATATTAAAATAATTTTGATAAGAGAAGGTTGGGAAGTGGTATTTAGTATCATCAAGAAAGTGCCTATTCATGAGTGCTTAGAATAATAATAATTAGATCTTGGTGTTTTAGGACCAAGGTGAATCTTTTTCTTATGCCTTTAGGGTCTTATGATCTCATCCTTGGAATGGATTGGTTGAATTAACATCAATCCATAGTTGATTGTTTGGGTAAAATAGTTCAATGGACTAATGACCTTAGCCAAATTGTTGAATTATAAGGCATGCAAGGGTCTGTAAGACAAAAAACTTTTATTCTTATAGCTCAAAAGCTTTATTCAGAAGGAATACAAGTTTTATGCAATCTAATTGAGGAAATATCTAATGAAAAAGAGTTCGTACATGCAAATTTTACTATTTTAAGTGAGTTTATGGATGTTTTTCCTAAAAATTTGCCCAATTTACCACCTAAGTGAGAATTTGACTTCTCTATTGACATCATACCCAAGTTTATCTATACTTCCAAAGCACCTTACCACATGAATGTAGTTAATCTATAGAAGTTGAAAGTTTAGTTGAAAGAACTGTTAGATAATAGAAGCATCCATTCAAGTGTGTCTCCTTGGGGTGCTTTGGTGGTATTTGTGAAGAACAATTATGGTTCACTAAGACTTTGATTTGATTACTAAAAACTAAATAAAGTAATAATAAAAAACTATTATCATTTACCTATAATCAATTACTTGTTTAACCAAATGAAGGGTGTTGTAGTACTTTCTAAGATTGACCTGAGATCATGCTACCATCATCTAAGAATTAAAGAATAAGACATATAAAAAATTTCCTTTAGAAATCATTATGGACATTGTGATTCCATGGTTCTACCTTTTTGGTTAACCAATGCACATGCAACTTTTATGAATCTTATGAACAACATATTTAGAGGATTTTTGAATATATTTATGCTAGTTTTTCTTGACAATAATCTTATTTATTCCAAAAATGAGGTTGATCATGATTAATACCTTCATCTAGTATTTTAAAGACAAATACAACATAAGTTATGTGGGAAATTATACAAATGTACATTCTATGAATTTGAAATTCATTATTTGGGTCATATTATTTCCAAAGAAATAATTATTATTGATCTTGATAAGGTCAAAATTATTCAATATTGGCCTATTCCTTCCAATGTTCATGAATTACACATCTTTATTGGTTTAGTTCATTATTATCAACACTTTAATGATAATTTTCCTAGTGTGGCCTATCACATCACTTCCTTGTTACACAAATCAAATAAGTTTTTATGGACCCCTTAATGTGAAGACGTATTTAATAAGCTAAAAGGGTTGCTTACAATAACACATATTATTATCATACTAAACACAAATTGTAATTTTGAAGTTTGGGATGATGCTTCTAAAAAAGGCTATGGAGGCATCTTGACTTAAGATGTTAAGGTTGTGGCTTATGAGTCATGGAAATTAAAAGATCATGAAAATAACTATCCTATGCATGACATGGAGCTTGATGCCATTATTCATGCACTCAAATAATGGAAACATTTCCTAATGGGAAAGCCCTTCAAGTTGAAATTTGATCACTAAAATCTTGAGTACTTATTATCTCAACAAGATTCAAATACATGCCAACATAGGTGGCTAGATTTTTTTAGCAATTTTGACATGGATATATCATATGTCAAAGGTAAGGATAATCATGTGGATGATGTACTCAGAAGATTCATGTACCTTGATGCCTTGTTGGTGTTGTAATGAAATTTTATAAGTTTTTTTTTTCAATAATAGCTTAATGATGTCTTTTGCCATGATGTAAGAGCAGGTTTAGCTGATTAACCTATAGAAAAAATATTTGTTGAATTTTCAATCAAAATAAATAGTCTAATAAGGCATAAAGGTAGAATTTATTTACCTATTTTGGGTTAATTAAGAATTTTTTTGCTTAATAAATTGCATACATTACCTTATTATGCTCATTTTAGGGTTACAAAAATGATGCGTGAGGTAAAAAGCTTTATTTTTGGCCCAAAAAGAAGCATGATACTAAATTTATGGCAAAATATTTTGAATGCAAGTAGGTTAAAGCTGAGCATTACCATTTAGGAGGGCTATTGTACACTCATGATATTTTAATAGATAAGTGGGTTGTAGTCTCACTTAATTTTATTGTGGGGCTACCAAAATCATGCAGCAAGCATGATAAAATCTTTGTGGTGGTTGATAAAGAAACTAAATTTAGCCATTTTATTACAAGAAACATAACATATGAGGCTTCCATATTTGAAAAATGCTTTGTATAGGAAGTTATTACACTCCATGGTATACATAAAGTGATGTTATTTACTTCAAGGTTTTTGCATACTTTAACTATGTTAGGAACCCAAGGAATCACCATTGATTACCAAGCAACTAAACATGCAGAATTAAACTAGGATCACAAGTAACTAGAATTCAAAAATAACACAAAATATGAGAGACAATACCCAATTGTATTAATACTCTTCCAGAAAAGAATTACAAATGAAGAGACACCACACTCTTCCCACCTTACAAGGTTCCCACACCAAGTGTTCAGTAATTCACCTTTAAGAGCTCACTCTCTCAATTATGGTCCCAACACACAACTCAAACACAGAGTTGGTGTTTACTTCCACCAGCTAGTAACAACACCGCCAGCTAACCAGTCAGTAACAATACTGCCAGTACACTGAGTATACAAACATACTCAATTGAGTACATAATGCACTCCAAGTAGATCTCCCATGAACTTGAAACAACCTACAACTCAAATGATCTTACTTTGGAAGGAACTACCGTGCCTTCCTCTTTGCTCTCCAACTGAGTACACACCGTACTCCAAGTAGATCCCACCTGATCTTGCTCCTTGTTGTGTTGCTATCACCTTGATCTTGCTACCACCTATAAATCAACTTGGTTCTGCACACCTGCAAACCTAGACTATGCACACACATACACCTGCAGATTAGTGATCTTACTTACACATGTAGATCTCCAAACGTGGCCTTGCACACTTGCTAACCAAGATCCTACATACATGAAGAATCCTTCTTATTCTCCAAACCAGCACCCATACTGGCATTGTGGCACTAGGAAGAACACACCTTACTCTCTTCACACATAGAAGGAGCTAATATTTGCTCTCTTACTCTCTAGCACACTTTACAATACAGCCCATGAGTCTATTATATAGATCTCATACAAAAAATTATTAGACACCTAACTACAATAATTAGATCCACAGCTCCAAGGCTAAAAATAGCATTCTTCATGTAAACAACCAGTTCATTAATGAATTGTCTATAGAACTCACATTTTGAAACCGCACAAGCGACCGACATCTGTCCCTATCTGCCTAGGGGTGACCAATGTCGGCTGATCCATGACCGACATCGGCAGCTTCTTGTCTCCACCTGACCGATGTCGATTGGCATGACTGATGTCGATGACTATGACACTTAGCAACCTCCTCCCATGTTTGCATCAGTGAAGCTTTTAGCTCCACAACCTAACAATTTCCCACTTGGAGATAAATAGCTGCACTGTACCTATACCTATACACCATCTAATCTATTTCCTGGCTTGTATCCCTCTTCAAGCTCAACCTTGAAGACCAACCACCACAACACCTATGGTGAACCTCCTATCATCCAAGTAATCTACTGCATCCACATCTACAAACACATGTAGAAAAGAACTTGACCCTGCCTAGCATGTGCACCTACTGTTGGTCCCTCTCAAATACCTGAGAATCCACTAAATTGCCCTCCAGTGCTTCTTTCCCGAATTGGCTCCAAACTTTTTGACAGCTCCCACTACATGGGCAACCCAAGTCCATTATGCATGTACTTAACCTCATCATGTGAATCAGGACCCTATTCTATGAACTGTCCAACCATCAGTGTGTTAATTGGTATCACACAATCATCTGGAGACAAAATCAACCTATGATCTTCCATGTCTCTAGAACACACTCATGCCAAATAATTTTGCTACTCCAAATTCCTCATGACATGCCACTGAACTAACCTTACCCTTAGCTTAGCAAAACCTTATATGTCTAAACCTGCTAGCTAGCATACCATCCACATATAGTAACAGGATAATGTCGCAACCATCATCCACATGGTAAGACAAACACAATGGTTACAATGACATTGACTAAAGCCCTGCTTTGTCATCCACCTGTCAAAACCTATACCACTATCCTGCAGCTTCCTCAAGACCATATGACCTAGCCTTCCATCTCATGTGTCCATTCTCTCTATTCTTTAACTAAGATATCCATTCATCTCTCAGTGCTTTCTTCTAGCTGGCAACCCTACCAAATCTCCCATTTGGTTTTGCATCCTCATCATGCCATGCTCCCAATGTTTCCTAGATCCTTCCTACTCTGCAGTGAGTAACGAGTATAAAGAAGAGGAACAATGAATTTGAGGCTTACTTACCCTTTCAATCCTCCATATGGGCATTTGAGACTCCTTGACAGGTTGTCGTCTGCCCAAAATCTATTACGGTAACCAACCTCAGTCACCACACAATATGCATCTGACTGACGTCAGTTTCCATGCAACTATCCTTTCTACTAACATCAGTTCTCTGACCAACGTCGGTCTTACCTGGTCACCGACATTGGTTCCCTTACTGACGCCGGTAGCCACCCTGCCTAACACCACTGGCTCTGGTCTGCACATGATAGACATCAACACCTGTCTATTCGATGCCATTTCCCCTTGACTGACACTGGTAACTGTGTGCACCTGTGAGTGATGACTTTTTACCCGTGAGCTCTCTTTGGATCAAAACCCTATCCAAACTACTTTGCTTAGAGTTACTCAGCCTTCTCTACTAATCTCTATCCATCATCTCCTCCAAAAACACCAAGGCTTTCTAGTTCTTAAGTTTGTCAAACACATCTGTCTTCTACTTAAGAACATGCATCTCCTTCTTGCTCATGTGACCAAGCCTACAAAGCCACATCTTCGCAATAGAAGAAGAATCGGTAATATAAGTAGATAGATAAAGGATACCTACTTTGTTACCACCAGCTAATTCAAGTGCATCCACTGTGAGAGTTCTTGTGCATCTCTCATCACCCAACTTCCCTAAAGAAATTAGCCACATCTTCAAGACCGGGACCTGCATGACCTCCTTCAACACCCATGTGTTGGTCGCCTGCAATTTTAGCTTCACTTCCCCTTTACCAATTCTTTGGCAAGGCACACCAGCCCCTAAAATATTTCCAAAGTCTCCAAAGACCTTAACATGGAAAAATACTCTATTTTGAGCTGCATGGAAAGAGGTAATATAATCTATGAAACAAGATTCTACTTTATCCAAGAAACCTCCCAGAGCATCTTGTGTAACAACACCTGCAACATCTACTTCTTCAGTTCCTTCATGCTGATATGCTACCAACCAACAATCTTTCTTTTCCTGATTTTTCTTTCCATAACACTGTAATTGACCATTCATGCTTTTCAATTCCTCCATTCTTAGTGTACTTTCTTCTATCGTTGCTATACTCCCACTCAATTAGAAACCCCTAAGAGTGAATTGTAATCAAACACAAACCTTCTCCCTGCAACCTTAGCTCTGATACCAACTGTTAAGAACCGAAGGAAGCACTATTGATTACCAAGCAACTAAACATGTGGAATTAAACTAGAATCACAAGTAATTAGAATTCAAAAATAACACAAAATATGAGAGACAATACCCAATTATATTAATACTCTTCCAGAAAAGAATTACAAATGAAGAGACGCCACACTCTTCCCACCTTATAGGGTTCCCACACCAAGTGTTTAGTAATTCACCTTCAAGAGCTCACTCTCTCAATTACGGTCCCAACACAAGACTCAAACACAGAGTTGGTGTTCACCTCCACCAACCAGTAACAACACTGCCAGTCAACCAGTCAGTAATAATACTGCTAGTACATCAAGTATACAAACATACTCAACCGAGTACACAACACACTCCAAGTAAATCTCCCATGAACTTGCAACAACCTACAACTCAAATGATCTTACTTTGGAAGGAACCACCTTGCCTTCTTCTTTGCTCTCCAACTGAGTACACACCGTACTCCAAGTAGATCCCACCTGATCTTGCTCCCTATTGTGTTGCTATCACCTTGATCTTGCTACCACCTGTAAATCAACTTGGTTCTGCACACCTACAAACCTAGACCATGCACACACATACACCTGCAGATCAATGATCTTAATTACACATGTAGATCTCCAAACATGGCCTTGCACACCTGCTAACCAAGATCTTACATACATGAAGAATTCGTCTGATTCTCCAAACCAGCATCCATACTTGGCACTATGGCACTAGGAGGAACACACCTTGCTCTCTTCACACATAGAAGGAGCTAATATTTGCTCTCTTACTCTCTAACACACTTTACAATACAGCCCATGAGTCTATTATATAGATCTCATGTAAACAATAATTAGACACCTAATTACAATAATTAGATCCACAGCTCCAAGGCTAAAAATAGCCTTCTTCATGCAAACAACTAATTCATTAACGAAATGTCCGTAGAACTCGCATTTCAGAACCATACAGGCGACCGACGTCGGTCTCTGTCTGCCTAGGGGTAACCGATGTCAGCTGATCCATGACCGACATCGGTAGCTTCCTGTCTCCACCTGACCAGCGTCGGTTGGCATGACCAATGCTGGTGACTATGACACTCAGCAACCTCCTCCCCTGTTTGCATCAGTGAAGCTTTTAGCTCCACAACCTAACAAACTATAGCATTTGGAAAAAAACTAAATTTTAGCTCATCATATCATCCACAAATGGATGGGCAAATGGAATGGCTCAACCAAGTGGTTGAAGAAATTTTGTGCATGTATGTAATGGATCAGTAAATAAAATGGGAGGATTGCCTCCATCTATTTGAATTTGCTTATAATAGCTCTTAATATTTAGATAATAAGATGGCTCCATTTGAAGCCCTATATTGACACAAGTGAAGAAAACCTCCTAGTTGGGACAACTTGGAAAATAGGGTTGTTGTTGGACCTGATTAATTGTTATAATATGATAGGCAAATTCAATTAATAAGGCATAAATTGAAAATAGGTTTTGATAGGCAAAAGAGTTATGTAGATCAAAAGAGAGCCCTAAATGAATTCAAAATGTGATATAAGGTTTTTCTATGCGTTAAACCACAAAAAAGTTCTATTATGTTTAGAAAGGATTCCAAGTAGCACCACATTTTATTTCACCTTTTGACATAGTGTAAGAAATTAATTTTGTTACTTACCGACTAACTCTTCCTCCTTCTCTTTCAAGGATTCACAATGTTTTTCATGTTGCTTTGTTAAGAAAGTATATACCTAATCCATCCCATGTTTTGTATTAGATACATTTACAAGTCATGAAAGAGGAAAATATCTAGTTAGAACTAGTGGAAATCCTGCACCATCATAGTGTTAACATGTATAATTTAGATATA
>JARHVA010006373.1:0-27500 GCA_037957365.1 Torreya grandis | reverse complement strand
GTTAGTTGACTATGTTATCACATTTATATAGGGATGTATGATTGTGATGGTGCGTGCATCTCTGTGGTCTTAAGATTGACACTAGTAATTTTTTTGATTGGGTTATAATATTTACTATTTCTATTTATGGTTTAATCAATTATTTTGATGATTTTGACTTTTCATTTTATGAATAAATCATTGATATGAACTATGTTTGTATTTATGTCAATGTTGTACTATATTTACGTGGATGTGCATTGACTATAATTGTGTATGTATGCATAAATTATTCCTTTGAGTTATGATCATTGAGTCTTATGATAGTATGAATATATTATTGATGGTTTCTTTTTGATATTCTAACTAAGTTGATTTAATCTTTGGAATTGATTGGGTTGTGTATAAAAATATGAGAGACATGCCAAATTTATTTCTCTAGTGTTTAAATAAATAGTTGGGATTGAGTTAATATCATGTTTGTGTCATTATTTTCTACTTTCATGTTTTTGGAATGTGTTGATTATCATTCCTAGACTAGAACTAAATAATAAGGAGTATACATTAGGGTTATAGATTGTTAAGGTTGGCCACAATTTTGATGTGGATCCAAGTACGATAATTCAAAGGATATTTAATAGATTAAAATTAGTCCATTTGATATCAGTTGGTATCCATGTGTAACCTTCTCCACTCCTGATCTATACTTTAGATGGATTGACTATTCCCATCTTTCCTTGGAATTATATGGTTGTGTTTCATGTATTCTTTTATTTTGATGTCTCTTTGTTCAAAAATTGATTTGCTCAAAATTCATTTCATGTTCTCGATTACTATAACCACCATCCTATTGATGGTTGGCATGGTGAGGGCCACCGATGGTTGGGCTCATAGGTCTAATTGGGCAAGTTTGTACTAATCATTTCATTCATGTTAAATTCCATGAATTGATGACTTCTCACTTTTGTATTGAAGATGATAAAAATTTAATTTTTTTATTTGATTAATTATTGATATATTTTGTTAGCATTTATATAGGGTTAGATGGTCTTTAATAACTTGATATAGATGTTAGCATTGACATGGAATTAGTTAGTATGCAATCCTTGATATTAATCATGTCAACTATTAACTTGTATTATGAATGGATTGTTGAGCTAAATGAAAATTTGACCATTGTATGAGGTAAAGTGGTTATAAAGTAATATACTCTAGGTACATCAAGTTATTAGTTCTATTTTTAATAATGTATTAATTTAACATTTTATTATAATGTGAATTACATCCATGTTGGATTTAGTTATGATATGTCATTATATTTATCCATTGCCTTATTAATTATTGATGTAAAAAAAATTAATCTATGAATATTAAATTAGGAGTTACTTAGATGTTTTACACTAGTTCTTAATTATAGATATCTATTTATATTATAATGAATAAATTATATAGGAAATTTGCTATAAATTATGTTATCAGCTTGCATTGACTAAGTTAATATTTAATTTGTCTTATCATTTTATGGATATAAATACATATATATCTCTTAGTTAATTAAACAATGTATAAACTTTGGTAGATGGTTCATAAGAATGACAAACCAAATCCTTCCTTTTAACATGAATTCTAGACATACCTGGTTACATGCAAGGTTTTTATTATGCATAAGTTAAAATATATTACCTCTCAAGTCATGTATGTTGCTTTTGTGTAGTCTAAAATTTAACAAGTTAACTCTTTTATTATTTAGTAAATGAAATAATAATAATTTATCTAAAAATTATGATTTAATCATAGGCATGCATAATATTTTAGCATAGATTATTCATTTTTTAAATTAAAAGAACCTAAAGAAAATTAATGTCTTATAAATATGATAAACAATTTATTATGTACCTATATTCTATTTAATGAGTCTTAGTTGATAAACTAATACCTTCACACTTGTTGATTCCTTTCACGTTGGGTTGTATCCATTTTACTTTCATTTTTGATTGCTAAAATTACTTACCTCATTGCCTTGGCTACCAAAGAGAGGAAATTGTAAAAGTTCCTTAAGTGGAACATTTTATTTGGGTTCCCCTATTTTGAAACTCAACTAAATTTTGTTTCCTTAGTAATGTTTAACTCTATGATTGAACGTTGCTATTCAATACTTGTTGTTTTCATTTACTCTAGTTGGATTATAAAATTAGTCCTATCACGATGATATACTTAGGCATTCATTTATTATGTGATTATGGAATACTATATAAAAAGAAGTGAATTCATTCTTAATTAGATCTGAATTAGCTTCATAAGTTACTTCACTTGAAAGAAATAAATAGTTCATATTTAATTGATTAAATATCTTAGACTCTTCTTTATATTGCATTAGCTATGCCAATCTAAATGGTTAAGAATTTTTGTTTCATTACTTATTATAGAATAATGATGTTGATTATAGCTATATATTTGATCATAATTATAGTAATATCATCTTTATTGAAAATTGAATAATGTATGATTGCATTATACAAGTAGTCTGGTGACCTTAAAGACCATATGGTTTTACAATTTTAGCCAGTAACAGTAAAGAACCTTGGATTTTAAATCTAATTTCTCTTTATGATTTAATATATTATACTACATAAATGATTAAATATCTTCTAGTGTTGAATGTTTTTTTATAATTGATTATGTTGCTTGTCTGAATTATGTAGCATGCATATTAATACAAACTTATATTTAACTTGAATGATAACATAGGGAAATAGAGTTAACCTTTCTAGTTAAACTAATCTTTTAATTTAACTATCCTTGAGTGGGATTGAAACCAACTAAGGAGAGTGAGGTATTTTCTTAGGGTTAAGGACTTAGAAATGGTCCCATATGGAAGTGCAAGTGTCACATATGACACATAGGTCTTATCTTTATATGCATACACTAATACACCCTTAACCCCATAATCCTTTTAATATAATAATGGACTTCCCCATAACACCTTCTATATGTGTTTACCTCTAGCAAATTTCCTCATTTCACCTACTTTGGTTCTAGTTACGAATACGTGAGTGTGGTAAATGTTTACCATTGCATTAGAGAATAAAGTAAGTGAGCCTAACATGCATCCAAAATGTACTCTGATATGAAATTCTAAATACTTTTTTGGGTTGTTTCAAATTCCACAATATGAGGAAATTATTTATGGTAATTTAGATACAATAGAATTCAACACTAACATTC
The DNA here is from genome assembly GCA_037957365.1 of Torreya grandis. Taxonomy (NCBI): domain Eukaryota; kingdom Viridiplantae; phylum Streptophyta; class Pinopsida; order Cupressales; family Taxaceae; genus Torreya; species Torreya grandis. Next base: position 24,296 of record JARHVA010006373.1, on the reverse strand, counting down.
CATTGATTCAAAATCAATATGATAATGATGAGTAAAACAATCAAGGTTATTATGATTTCCAAGATACCAGTAATGAACAATATTCAAATTCACACTAGAGCTCAATTTAGATATAACTTATCAATCACACTACAAGAGAGGTCGCAATTCCTATTTTTGACCTAGGATCCACTGAGTGTGGGTCTCTTATAAGACTAATTAGTTAGTAGTATATCTCCTTACTTGTACATGTCTTTAATTTTCCAATATTACTTGTATATTGTTTCATTTCCTGTTCTTTAAATATATACTTTATAATCAAAAAATTAAAAAATAATATAAAATGTTAAATACATAAAAACATTCAAATATTTACTCAGGAAATACAAATTATAGATTGTATGCATTTACATGTTTACATTTATTATACTTGTTAGGTACTACATATGATATATATGTTAGTGTAGTCATTTTATCACACATTCATGAATCACTTATTATTTTTGAGTGATTACAAATACTTACAGGACATAGGTCCACCATGCATATCCATATTTTATGTTATCTACCCACTGGGGGCATATACATAGATACATAGATTGCTTATTTGATACATTCACCCATTTAGGGGAATCTTATACATAGTTTTCATTGCTAGGTTACATATTTGTAAACTCTATATCATAAATTTAACATTATTATATATTGATAGTGATCATCCTACACTACTCAGATTATTTTCTTACTACTACTACGCTAGACTTAGTTTATGTACATATTTGCTCTTATATAAATTTGTACCACATGTCCACGCATAATTTCATTTATATATTTACTAATTCAGACTTGAATGTTTAATTATGCTTATAAACATGTTATATGTCATTTGAATATTCCATTATTCGATGTCTCTATGCCACTTCCTTCACTGTATGTACACTTTGGACATATTCATATGTCCTTATGTGCTCCTTTTATTATTGTGTATGTAGACATTTGAACTTGTCCTTCCATTTGTCTCTAATCCAACCTTATTTCCTCTATGTGTATGTGGAGATTTGAGCATGTCCTTGTATGTCTTTTATTTCTCAAAGTTAGTGGTATGCACTCATGTCCCATGTATTATTTCCCCTTAGCCTACTTTGTCTACCTCATGTATTTTGTATGTATTATTTCATGTGTGCATAATTTGCATGACATTTCTCCCTTGACTTTTATACAATTTAGTTTTATATGTCATGAGAGACCTCATGAATCTCACCTTTGTCCCTAGGTTACATGATAGACATTATACCCCATATTCCTAGGTAGTTATTCAGTTTATTTCTCATATTTGATGTACATACACATTCTTAAATTGTTATATCTATTTTTACAACCTTGTAAATGATAAATCTAAAATATATCATACATTAAAAACTTATTCTAAAATTATATTAAATTTATATGTCATCTATACACATTATAGTTATTATTTAGATATTGTATATGCTTAAGGCTAACACATTTCATGTAGAGTTTATTTTTAGGATAGTTATTTGACAGGGTCAATAACTCCCATGAAAAGAAAGAGACTTCAAATAGCTTTTTCATAGATATCACCACCATCCAAATACACTTAGACTATAATTTTAATCAGATGAGCACAATATATAGAGCTAAGTTTTAGAAAAACATAGTGGAAAATAGTCAGATAGAGATCAAACTCAATTGGAAGAAAAATAAATTAAGACACTAGTGGCACAACACTAATCTCCAAGATATGTCACTATTTTTCAATAGCCCTAGAAGTAGAAAAATATAGATTTTATAGAAAGGCATAGTAGTTACAGTTCAAGATAGCATAAATTTAGTTATAGATTATTACTATTTACTTAATTTTGCTTATTTTTTCAAAGATATAAAATTTTACTAAGATTGGGGGCATCATGCATGGCATGAAAAATCCTATTTCAGTTTAAGATAATTAGATACATATTATTACAACTTAGTCCATAATACATATACTCAAATATCATTTTTTTGGAATGTATGCAACACATTATTTCTATATGCTCACTTATACACTAGTTGATTAGATGGAATACTAAATTCCATGTACTCACTTATACAATATTAACCATGATTATGATGATATTCATCAGAATCCTTTAGCCATTTGGGTGCATATTATCCCCCTTCCTACTCCTATCCCTGAACTACCTATGTTCAATAGAACATGGGACTCTAGTCACATAGAGCATATCATGGCATTCATGATGGCATGTATGGATTAGGAACATGATGAAGTCATGATGTTAAAGATCTTCATTCATTCTCGACAAGTTGAAGCTCTTGTCTAGTTCTACAATCTACCTCCAGATCCTCTGTATAGTTTTTATCTCCTTTTGGATGACTTCTACTAATATTTTGATATTTTCAAACCCTTTACCCTCAACATCCAATCACTCACTTCCATGGTGTAAACCAATGATGATTCAAACTTTGATTTTGTACATAGATGGTGCTCAGTTGTTCATACATGTAGGACTAGGTTATCAGATGACTAAATTTATGACATGTTCATGTGAGCATTGAGGCAAGAGGTTAACCTTAAATTCTTCAAGCATGAACCTACCTCTTATGATGTTGGTTTAATGAATGTCTAAATATTGAATTTTTTAGATGCATATGGGCATATAGCATGTCACTTCCCAAAATTCATCCTCTTCATGCAATCATTACCATAATGTGATCGATGATGGTATCATGGATTCTTGTCCTAAGAATAAGGATAAGGACAACCATAAGGTCAATGATTAAAGAAAGAAGATAGCTGAAAAAAGGATTTTAAATCAAGCATATTAAAATAATGAATAGCTTTTAATTATGACGTGACCAAGTTTTGTAATTTCTATGTAATGAGGGGACATGATGATGTCAATTATGTTGCCCAAAAGTTTAGTGTGTAATCCTTCCCTCCATCTCAGAGTTATCTTATTTTAAAAACCATCCACAAGTTGAATGTTTTCAAGGAACCTCTCCTTGACCATGACAAGGAAATAAAGAAGAAGAAATCAAATGTTAAGGTCCCACATTCCTCTTCTTTCTCTTCCACCTCTTCTAACTCCTCTTCCTAGGATGACTCGAGAGGGAAAAACAATTGTGAGAGTATCAAGGTTTTTATTGCTATTGACATAGCCTATATTAGGTATGAGTGCTTTGTCAACACATGTTATGGTTAGTCCACTAACCCTGTTGTAGAGACTAATGGTGGTGGGCCCCTTGTATAGCCCATAGGGGTAGGAAATATTAAGGTGAGATTTGACTTTAGGCATAACATTCCTTTTTAGGCTAAACAACATCATTTCTCTATCATAAAAGAGTCATAAGGACGTTCAACTGGGATCTCTATTTGGGGCATACTTCACATTTTCCATGAGTAGATTAGTCTCATCTTTGATGGTCTTGGTCTCCCTCATGAGGATCTACTATGTGATGATGTCAAACTTTTTCTCAACTCTAAAGTACATGAGCACCCTCATCCTCTCATCTTATGTTTTAACTCAACCTCTTTGCCAGAAGCTTCAATTTTTACAAATAGGGCTCATTTCCCTCTCTACATTGAGACTTATATTGATGATTGTTATATCAATAATGCATTATCAATGAATTATTTGTGTTTAATATCATGCCCCTAAGTGTTTCTAATGATATTAGGATCATTCAGAAGAAGCTCTCTGATTCTTGGCATAATTATGTCAATTTCAACGATGAGACAGTTACATCGATGGGGAATGTGAATTTCTAGGTCAAGTTTGGCCCCGAGATAGTCAAAATCAAGTTTTATGTCTTAAACCTTGATATTTTATACAATATTATTCTTGGTTGTACTTGGACCACTACTATGTATCTCATCATGTCAGACACATTTTTCATGATATAGCTTATGCACAAAGGTAAGGTTCACACCTTGGAGGCTAACCTAGATCCCTAGGCATTACTCTATGAAAATACAAAGCCTTTAGGTGAGGCTTTGGCTGTCTCTTAATGGGGATATGTATATTCTCACACAACCCATATATTTGAATCTGATTTCCTTAAGGATGAATGTTTTGATCTAGTTGAGTATCGATCATCATTCATTCCTTCAAAGTCTAACACACATCTGTCAACTTCCTTTTCTAATTTATGACACTAAGCTAGCCTATTTATTTTTTGATATCTCTTCCAAGATTTCCTTCTATATTTTAAGGTATCCATTATGTCATGCTTTGCCTATTCAGAGTGTATACTCTCTCCATGTGTCACCCATTAAGATTGTTAGAATGGTTGAGTTTGATCTTGAGTGTTGTTTCATTCATTCTACATCACACAACTTATTCAATGAGAGAAAGGATTACACCAAGCTCATATGGGTTTATCATAATTATCATTAACCCCTTGATCACCTTGGTTTGTAGATTTATCTCATAGATGGACCAACTTAAGGCTTTCACATGGTCAATGTCCTAGCAATTGAACCTAAAATATTAGATGAGTCATTCCCTCCCATGCCTGAGTGTTTCAAAGAAGGTTATTTTATGTTTATTGAAATATCCATAGATATTAACCTTGGAACTTTAGAAAGGCATAAGATCATCAAGATCAGTGCTAGCCTTGCTTTTAAGGAATGTGATGTCTTGGTCACCTTATTATACAAATTTCTAGATGTATTCACTTGGGAATACATTGATATAAAGCATAAATCTAACATAGCTATCCAGAACCTCATTATGGATTATGGTACCCATCCCATTCACTAAAATAAATGGCCCATGGCTCTTAAAGTATCCCATTTGGTCATATTAGAGATTAAGAAAATCATCTAAGTTGGATTTATCTAAGTTCTTGACTATCCCCCATGGATTTCCAACATTGTCCCCATTCTAAAAAAGAATGGGATTATTTAGATTTGCATTGTCTTTTAGGATCTCAATATGACCTATCCAAAGGATAACTTTCCTACTCCTTTGATAGACCAAATTATTTATTCCACTATTGGTTTTGAGATAATATCCCTCATGGATGGTTTCTCTTGGTATAACCAAGTCTAGATTACACTTGAAGACTAGCACCAGATGACATTCACTACCCCATGGGGTACCTTTTGCTATGTCATCATGCTTTTTGGTCTAAAAACTACTATGGCCACATATCAGCATGTCATGACCCATATTTTCCATGACCTTACCCAAAAGGTAGTTTAGTTCTAAGTCACTAATCTCATTGGTAAATACCATAAGTGGGATGAGCTTGTGCAAGACCTCAGAACCATATTTTAACATCTCTGAGAGTATCACATCAGTCTCAACCTTGAGAAGTGCATTTTAAAAATTTCAACTAGAAATCTTCTCAAATTCATTATCTCATAGAGGGGTAATAAAGTGTATCCTAACAAGATCAAGGTGATCCTTTATAGGCCTCCCCCACAAAAATCATATAGTTACAATCCTTCGTAGGAATACTCAACTTTATCAGACATTTTTTATAGGAGTATGCTCACAAATCCATACCCCTCATGCATCTCTTATGTAAGGACACTCCATTATTGTGGTCTAATGAATTCCAAGAGTATTTTATAAAATTAAAGCCTATGCTTCATAATCCTTCAATCTTAATGGAACCCATTTAAGGGCATGAGTTCATATTATACATCTCTATCACTCATCTTTCCATTAGGGGCATGTTATGATAGAAGGATGACACCAGTAGGGAGAGAGTTGTTTACTACATCTCTTACACATTGGTTGGCCCTAAACTCATCTAATATCTTATTGATCATCAGTGCTTCTCTCTCATCTTCACCATGAAGAAGTTATGGCATTACGTGTTATGCCAGACTACCAACAAGATTGTCCACTTTGATCTTCTTTGCTACTTCCTCAATAAGACACATCTTGTTGGCAAGAGTGTGAGGTCAATCATGCTTCTTATATATTTTGACCTTTGTATTTCTAACTAAAATTCCACTAAATGCTTGCCTATAACTGACCAACTTGTTGACTGCCCACTAGCCAACCCAAATGTGAATATATTTTATGATTCTTTTCTTGATGAGATTATCTACTTGATTAACTATATTGAGGTCTTCAAGTGTGATTGTTATCAAGAAATTGTTATTTACCTTAAAAATCGATCTTATCCCACCACTGCATATTCATAAGAACTCTTTAAAATCTATAATCTCATGATTTACTATGTCATCATTGGTAGTGTTTTGTTTAAGAGGGGTCTTGATGGTGCATTGATGCAATGCCTCACCCCTAAAGACATCCCTCTTGCATTTGAGGAGTCCCATAGTACTGTTTGTGGTGGCCACTCAAGATGGCAAGCCATTACTTAGTGTATTACTAGGATGCATTACTAATGGCCTACTCTTGTTAAGGATGTACTCTATTATACTGAGAATTGTAAGATATGTCAAGTCATAGGGGATGCTATCAATACCCTGGCTAACCTCCTACACTTGGTTTTTCTTTCTTGGACCTTCTCAATTTGGGATCTTGACTTTGTTAGTGAGTTCAAATCTACTTCTTCTAATGGCCATCATTGGTTCATCACTACTACTGACTATTTTATGATGTGGGTTGAGGCCATGCCTAGTAGTGTAATTTATGGAAAAAATATTGACAAGTTCATCCTAAACCAACTTATTTATAGGTTTGAGGTTCCCACTATTATTATGGCCAATAATGGCCAAGAATCCAAAGCCCTGATATGTAAGATTTGGTTGATGATGCCTTTCCTAATGAGATGGTCTACTTGGTCAACCATACTGAGGTCTTCAAGTGTGATTGGTATCTAGACATTATTCAGTACCTTGTAGACCAATGTTATCCCACCATAGCATCTTCATAAGAATGCTATCAGATCTATAATCTCATCATCTACTATCTCATCGTTGGTGATGTCTTGTTCAAAATTAGTCTTGATGTTGTGCTGATGTAGTGCCCCACCCTTGAAGACATCCCTCTCATGTGTTAAGAGTCCCATAAGAGCATTTATGGTGGCCACCTAAGAGGGAAGGCCATCACTCAACATATTGTTAGGATGGGCTACTACTAGCCTACTCTTGTTAAGGATTTAATATATTATGCCAAAAAGTGTAAGCTGTGTCAATTCAAAGGGGATTTTATCAATGCCCTAGCTAACCTCTTATAGTCTATTTTAGTTGATTGGCCTTTCTCAATTTGGGCTCTTGAATTTGTTGATGATTAAAACTCACCTCTTTTGACGGCAATCATTGGTTCATCACCACCACTGACTATTTTATGAAGTGGGTTAAGGTCATGCCTATTAGTGGCATGTGTTGGAAGATCGTCACCAAGTTTATCTTAAACCAACTTATTTATAGGTTTAAGGTTCCCACTATGATTATGGCCAATAATATCCCATGTTTCCAAATCCTTAAGATGCATGAGCTTGTTGAATGCTATGGGTTCAAGCTCCATTTCTCCTCTACCCATTACCCCTAGGGAAATGGTCAAGTAGAATCTTTAAATAAAAATTTGAAGAAGTTGATTCTCCATACCATTGCCCATTCCAAGAGAGACTAACATTTCATGCTCTATCCTACCCTTTGGGCCTATCAAACTACTTTCCAAATGACCAATCGGGAACCCCATACTCTTTTGTGTATGGATCTAAGGTTGTTCTTCCCTTATAGGTCATAATCCCTTTGCTATATGTTAATACATTCAATTCTATTTTTGATAAGGAATAATGCACCTCTTACCTCATCAATCTTGAGTAGTTATATGAGATATGCTTGGCCACTCTTGAGTACACCCATGCTTACCAACACTATTAGCACCACCAATTTGATAAGTTAGTGTACCCTCATTAGTTCAAGGTGGGTGATACGGTCCTTATTTTTGATAATAAGTATTTTAAGAAAGGAAATCTCACACACAATTAGTTTGGAACTTTTATTATCACCACCTCTCTATAAAATAGGGCTTTTCATCTCTCAACCCTCGAAGGTGAACCCCTATGGCACCTGATTAATCAGTTCTTCCTCAATACATTTCATGTCTAAGGCGCACATGGCCCTTCAAGAAAGTCACTTATGTTGGTAAGGTGAACCTTTCCTCTCTGATATCATCACTAACTACCATTCCAGTTATATGTGTGTGTGCACATGGGTTCTTTATTAGCATTTCTTACTATTTAATTACATGCATCTATTAGTCTATATCAGATGAAGCATACACATCACACACATAATCATATACACACATGTGCTAATAATGAGAATACTATTATATATATATATATATATATATATATATATATCATAGAAAATACATATTTTTTCTCTAGGTACATCAAATGGTCTCACAATCCTTAAAAAATACCATGTATGTCGCTATAAATGCATGTAAAGTCAGACTATGATTTGGTGGTATCTATGATAGCCATCCTTGAGGTGGAGATCTCGATCTATACCTTTTGACTAGTAAAGATATGGTCTCCTCTAGTGTAGCCAATGGATCTTCCATCATTCCAAGTGCCTCAACTCCTTTATTTTGCTCTCAAGCTAGCTTAGCCCATAGTCAATCATTCTTAACCTCTATTGTTGTTAGTCTCACCTTAGTATCCACTATAGCTACCCTATGGTTTGTCATCGATGCCTCATGATGTGCTAACTTGGCCTCTATCTATGGAATCTTGTGTTATGCCTCACTAACTCAAGTAAGGCTTATATACTAACCAACCAAAACCAAGTATTTGGCTTTACACCCACTAGTATATGTAGTACCTATTCCATAAATGGTGTCCCCACCAAATTAGAGAATAGCTCCCTCAGTAGTAGGTCTACTTGAGGTCTATTCTAGCTAGATTGGTTTCCTTCACACACACATAAAGCACATACGTTAATCATATATCAGCTTTCACTAAGTATGAACACTAAGATGAAGTGATATCTACCAAATACACATGTCTTATTTAATAATATTGATGGCATCTATAGCCCTCTTCATGGTGGTGGTCCTTACTATGGTGGCCTCTCTCCACCATCACCCCCTTGCTCTACCTTGACTACTTGTTGGGCTCAACCCTAGTTGGCCTAGGATATGTTCGTCTCACTCACCTTACTTGATCTTATCTCCATGGATTATGATATGATCCATGTATACCTCATAACTCCTCCCATCCCAAGTGGGACCCTATCATGGTATCCTTAGACCAGATTATAGACCTATATGGATCTCAAATGTAGATTGATAGCACATTAATATCTAATGTGGTTTACACATGACCTATTTTCTTTGTGAACCATGAAAATAGTGGCATGCCCTCCTATAGTGTAGGGTATGCCTTGATACCATATAGTGTCCTTGGTCATGTCAGTGGGAGCCTCTTATAGGCCAAAGACATGAGTAGAATAGGTTGTGTCAATCTACCTAACCTTGTGCACCAGATGTGATCTAACTACTGGTATAATCAACCTATTATATATTATCCCTAGGATATTATTTGTCTTCCTTTATTTCATTGGACAACTCTTATCAATGAAAGTGGTAGTCATCATATACTCTAGCCAGCATAGAGCCTCATGACTATAGTCCTTACTATTATTGTATAGAGAGTGGGTCACCCTAAATATAATTATGTTATATGAAATCCATGATTATTTTTCTATGGGTAGTGTCCCACCAAGTAGAGCTTTATTGTTGTTACATCTTGAACTAGTAGTAGCTCTATCTCTCTACATATTATCTCCACCTCATAGAGTTGGTAGATGTCCTCAATGTTGAGGACATTCTCTAGTTTGGGCCCCACCTAGAACACATGCATATTTGATACCCATGCAATCACTAATGTATTCATCAAGACTCTATAATAATGTAGTGAAGGTACATGTACTAGAATCCAAAGTCATACACTCCATAGTCAATCCTAGTCTTTCATTTTTAAAGCATCTACCTCCTCGATCAACCATGTTATAACCCTCTCTTGATTGGCCACCTCACATGGCCCATCTTGTTATGTTGGCCTCTTTCTCACATATGAAGGTCTTCCCTCCTTTGGTAGGCTAACTCCTCTACACATCTACATAAGTAAGCAAATAAGAAAATGGATTAATATACTAGCCAAAAAATGAGTAAGAGAATGCTAAAAACTAGTCAAATACTACATTTTTATATATCTTTTCTTCTCTCTACTTCCTCTTTCAACCCCTTCTGGGACTTCCTAGGCTCTACCAAGCTCCCTAGGGGTTTTGTTTGGCCCTTTCTACCCAAGGGCATGGATTTTTTTTATCAATTTTTTTTTCTTAATAGGCTAGGTCATAGCCCACATTGGAATGCCTTGAGGAGCCCCAGGGCTCTTTGGATTTTGCTCTACAGAGCTTTTTTTGGACCCCTATTGGTCTAAATTTATCCATATCACCAGGCCCATCATTTTAACTCCTTGTTTCAATTGATTCATTCATAAAATCATATAAAATGAGTTTAAATTCATTTATGGCCTCCTAAACACCCCAAAAATGAATATATTTAACAAAATCCATTCATAAGACTTACCCAGACCATCCTATGCATCTCTAGTGCTCTCGCAGTCCTCATATGCTCCACTTGAGATTTTTTTGCTCGTGGGGTCTCCTCTGGCTCTCTAAAAGTGAAAATAAGAGTGAAAATGACCTATTTTCTCTCTTTTTCCTCTTTTTAGCCCCTTTTAATTGATTTTTATGGACTTTTTTTGGGTGTTTTACACATTTTTATGTTTCAAACTATGAAACATCCATATTAGAGGTTTTATCATGTTCTGACCACATTAATAGACTCTATTTTTTAATCCAAGGCTTCCTTAGGCCCTCTCTATCCCCTTTTTGGTTCTTGAGACCCTTTCCAAGTCCTCATTGACCTCTTGAGCCCATGTCCCATCTTGTGAGCACCCATGGATAAAATTTACTTCTTGTGTTTATTTTAGTTAGTCTTTTCTATATGGTTTTACAATTGATACATTCTAATTCCCTCTCTTTATTATTCATTGTGCTTGACATTAGGATTGTCAATTGGTTGTGGTGGTTTAGGACTTGCTCTAGTCTTGTTGACTAATCTTCATTTTATCCAAACTTCTCCCAACTTTCTCATGCTACCTCTCACCATAGCCGATGTTGGTCAAATGTAATGATTATGGATAGGTTTCATTATTTGTTTCCCTCATGCAACTTGCTTACACTACTTCACTTTGAGATCACCTTTTTGAAATCATTTGTCTTACATCCTCAACCATCATTATCATGCACCTCTTATAGGTGATCCACACTTATGGCAGTAGTTAGGGTAGCATAGGACTACCATTTACAGCTTGGGTTTTTGATGACTAGTGGGGCCATGAGCTTATTATAGCTAGTCTCTTCCTTACCAATGAGATGAATAATGTCACTAAGTACCATGTAACCATTGGTGCCTTAATTCACACTAATGAGTTAGGCATGTGTTATGTGTAGTTATTATTTGACTCACTCTTATTTATGTCTCAACTCACTGGTGTTTGGGCCATCTTTAACTTTAATTTGCTACCCCTCTTTGATGTGGCATGTGATTTACTCTTTTTATTCAAGGATGCCCAATTCACCCATATCCCTTATAGGGAGAACATTAGATTTGATGCCCTAGTGAATTTCATTATGGATAGTATGATTTTATTTTAAGAGCTAGAATTGGAGTTGGATTTTTGAATATGTAGCATTTGCACTCTCACTCATGGATCATACCATCAACTTCTTCTACCACCATCCTTATCTAGTAAGTACAGGTAACATTTCCTTTTATCTTTTTAGTTATTGTTTTCTTTTGTTTTTTTATTGATTTTAGGTATCGTAAATCACTCCTTATTCATTTGAACACTAACTACTTATACCTTAGGGGCATATGTAATCGTACTTCCTATGACTCTACTCTTCCTTATGATTACACATCAATTCATGTGAAAAATACCAATCCTAATCATCCTAATTTTAGACATCCTCCACCTATTTGGACCTCTCTCACATCATATTATTACTCCCCATACATCCCTAATCCATATTAATTCTTTTACACATAATACAGGCCTTCTAGATACCCTCTAGGGGTTCCCAAGAACCTATTAAGTAGCCCAAAGCCTTGTTTAACCAATTCCATGGATTATGTAAAGGAAAATCATATCCTAGGCCACATATTTCCTTCACCAAAGTTATAGCCTAGGCTATATATTTGGCATAACATGTCTAAAAGGGCCAATATGAAGCCAAATGGTCTAAAATGGCTAGTTTTAGGTCATTTGGTGGATTTAGGTGGGGATATATGCCTCTTTCTCATTCATTTAAGCCTCTCTATATTATAATATTTTACATCCTCTCTTGGTTATTCTTCCCTCTCTTGACTCTCATGCCTTCTTGAATCTCTCTTGATTTATTCTTTGTACTCTTGAGCTTGATTATGGATAGAGGATCCCATCTGCTACTACAGACTTATTTGGAATCTCTATTACTACTTTCAATTGCTCATGATTCCTTATGGTTTGATCCAAAGATTTTATAATTGGAATTACACCTTATTTTTATACTTGGGTGGAGCTCTTACACCAAATCAATTTATCACTTTATCTCCTCCTTTGCACTTGGCTCTTGGTTTGGACTTCAACTTGCACATAGTTTGGTCTTCCTCGTACATTGATTCCTAGCTTGGATTCCTGGTTGGTAGAATATATAAACTTTATATTTGAGCTTTATCTAAGGTAAATTTTATATTCAAATTAAAACTCCATTCTTTTATGTAGTGTATATGCTAGGGTTTAAACTATATTAGTCAAATAGTTGTCTTGTGCATTACTTAGAGTATTTTTCAAAGTTTCTTACATTTGTATGGGGTTAAGGAATACTTTCACTACTTGAAATATTCATTTTTTTCACACCATTACTATACTTATAACCTTTCCTCATTTAATATTAGAGATATACATGCTCAATATAAACTAGAAAAATTGCTTAAACGTTCTCTCCCTCTTGTTAAACTAGAACATTGCATTGTTAAAAAAATAATAGTATTAGTTTTGAAAGATAACTCAAATATAGAATAGGAATGCTCTTAAACCATTTATTTAAAACATATTTTTTTCTTAAAATGTATTTAATTTTACCTCAAAGTTAATTATCTTAAATATTTACATTTCACTTGTTATCTCTCTTCATTTGGTATTATTATTCTCACTTTGTTTATGCAATTAGTAGTCTAGTCATAGTTACTTGCCTCACTATGGTTGGACCCATTAGAGTAACTTTAATACTTTATTTTCCTATTATTGATAGGTGAAACATGGTTTATAAGCCTATATATATCTTGGTGTAAGATGTTAAACTGGATAACACTTTATAGATCTCATGTAGCCCATAGAACCCCTGAGCCTTATAGCCTCCTAGTGGTTTTATTTAGCACCCTACCAAACACTAGTGGTTCCATTTAGATTATTGGAGATACAAAAAATATCACTTGTGTCCCTTCTTTGTAAGAGCTATAGTTGGAGTTGGATTTTTGATTATGTAACATTTACACTCTCACTCATTGATCATACCATCGACTTCTTCTACCACCATCCTTATCGATTAAGTATAGGTAACATTTCCTTTTAATTTTTATTTTATTTCTTTCTTTTGCTTTGGTATTTATTCTAGGTATCATAAATCACTCCTTATTCATTAAAACATTGACTACTTATACCTTAGGGGCATATGTAATCATACTTCCTATGACCCTACTCCTCCTTATGATTACACATCAACTCATGTGCACAATAAAAATCCTACCACCTATTTAGACCTCTCTCACATCATATTATTATCCCCCATACATCCCTAGTCCATATTAACTCTTTTGGACATAAAACAAGCCTTCTAGAGACCCCGTAGGGGTCCCCAAGAGCCTATTACCCAGCCTAAGGCCTTGTTTGACCAATGCCATGGCTTGTGTAAAGGAAAATAATATCCTAGTCCACATGTTTCCTTCACAAAATGTTTTTCCTAGGCTATATCTTGGGTATAACATGTCTAAAAAGGCCAATATGAAGCCAAATGGTCCAAAATGGTTAGTTTTAGGTCATTTGGTGGATTTACGTAGGGATATATTCTAATTTATCATTCATTTAAGCCTCTCTCTCTTCTCATTTTTTACATCCTCTCTTGATTATTAGTATTCCCTCTCTTGACTCTCATGCCTTCTTAAATCTCTCTTGATTGATTCTTGGTACTCTTCAGCTTGATTACAGACAGAGGATCCCATATGTTACTACACACTTATTTGGAGTCTCCATTACTACTTTTAGTTGTTAATGCTTCCTTATGGTTTGATCCCAAGATTTTACAATTGGAATTACACCTTATTTTTATACTTGGGTGGAGCTCTTACACCATTTCAAGTTCTCACTTTACCTCCTCCTTTGCTCTTGGCTCTTGGTTTGGACTTTAACTTGCACATAGTTTGGTCTTGCTCATACATTACTTCCTAGCTTGGATTCATGGTTGGTAGAACATCTAAACTTTATATTTGAGCTTGATCTGAGGGCACTTTCATATGCAAAGTGAAACTTCATTGTTTTATGTAGTTTATATGCCAGGGTTTAAACTATTTTAGTCAAATAGTTGTTATGTGGATTACTTAGAATATTTTTTAAAGATTTTTACATTTGTATATGGTTAAATAATTTATTTCACTACTTTAAATATTCCTTTTTTGCACACCATTACTCTCTTTGGAACCCTTCCTCATTCAATAGTAGAGATATGCATGCTCAAGATAATCTAGAAAATTTGTTTAAACCTTCTCTTTCTCTTGTTAAACTAGAACATTGCATTGTAGAAAATAATCGTATTGGTTTAGAAAGATAACTCAAATATTAAATAGGCATGATCTTAAACCCTTTATTTAAAACATATTTATATCTTAAAATGTCTTTAATTTATCTTCAAAGTACATTAGCTTATATATTTACATTTTAATTGTTATCTCTCTCCATTTGGTATTATTGTTCTCACTTTGTTTATATAATTAGTAGTTTAGTCGTATTTACTTGCCTCACTATGGTTAGATCCATTAGAGTAACTTGAATGCTTTATGTGACTATTGATGCTAGCCCCAACCTAGTTTTCAAGTCTATCTATATCTTGGTATAAGCTAGCAAACTAGATAGCCATTATAGATCTCTTATAGCCTATATAACCCCTAAGCCTTATAGCCTCTTAGTGGTTTGCTTTAGCACCTTACCAAACACTACTGGTTCCATTTAGATTCTTAGAGCCATAGACAATATCACTTGTGTCCCTTCTTTTTAAGAGCTAGAGTTAGAGTTATATTTTTGATTATGTAGCATTTTCACTCTCACTCATGGATTGTACCATCAACTTCTTCTACCACCATCCTTATTTGGCAAGTATAGGTAACATTTAATTTTATCTTTATAGTTCTTTCTTTATTTTGCTTTGATATTGATTATAGTTATCATACATCACTCTTTATTCATTTGAACACTAACTACTTATACCTTGGGGGCATATGTAATTGCACTTCCTATGACCCTACTCCTCCTTATGATTACACATCAAATAATGTGAATAATAACAACCCTAGTCACTCTAATTTTAGAGATCCTCCATGTTTTTTACCTCTCTCACATCATATTATTACCTCGCATACATCCCTAGTCTGTATTAACTCTTTTTCACATAAAATAGGCCTTCTAGAGACCACCTGGAGGTTCACAAGAGCCTATTAACTAGCCAAAAGCCTTGTTTGACCCAGGTCATGGCTTTTGTAAAGTGAAATCATATCCTAGGCCACATGTTTCCTTCACCAAAGTTTTTTCCTAGCCTATATCTTAGGAATAACCTGTCTAAAAAGGCCAATATGAAGCTAAACTGTCCAAAATGGCTAGTTTTAGGTCATTTGAGGGATTTAGGTGGGGATATCTACCTCTTTCTCATTCATTTAAGCCTCTCTTTATTCTCATTTTCTTACATCCTCTCTTGAATATTATTTCTTATCTTGACTCTCATGCCTTCTTGAATCTCTCTTGATTCATTCTTGGTACTCTTGAGCTTGATTATGGATAGAGGATCCCATATGCTACTACACACTTATTTGGAGTCTCCATTATAACTTTAAATTGTTCATGCTTCCTTATGGTTTGATCCTAATATTTTACATTTGGCATTGTACCTTATTTTTATACTTGGGTGGATCTCTTACACCATTTCAAGTTCTCCCTTTACCTCCTCCTTTGTTCTTGTCTCTTGGTTTGGACTTCAACTTGCACATAGTTTGGTCTTCCTCATACATTGATTCCTAGATGGATTCTTGGTTGGTAGAACATCTAAAATTTATATTAGAGCTTGGTCTGAGGGTAATTTTATATGCAAAGTGAAACTCCATTGTTTTATATAGTGTGTATGCTAGGGTTTAAACTATTTTACTGAAATAGTTGTCTTGTGCATTACTTAGAGTATTTTTCAAAGTTTCTTACATTTGTATAGGGTAAAATAATACTTTAACTATATTAAATATTCCTTTATTTCACACCATTACTCTCTTTAGAACCCTTTATCATTCAATAGTAGAGAGATACATGCTCAAGATAAAATAGAAAACATGCTTAAACCTTCTCTCCCTCTCATTAAATAGAAGATTGCACTATTAGAATATAATAGTAATGTTTTGGAAAGGTAGC
The DNA here is from genome assembly GCA_037957365.1 of Torreya grandis. Taxonomy (NCBI): domain Eukaryota; kingdom Viridiplantae; phylum Streptophyta; class Pinopsida; order Cupressales; family Taxaceae; genus Torreya; species Torreya grandis. Next base: position 7,589 of record JARHVA010006373.1, on the reverse strand, counting down.
TAAAATATAGATACACATGCTCTTAAAATCTTTATTTAAAACATATTTATTTCTTAAAATGTGTTTAATTTGGCCTCAAAGTGCATTAGCTTATATATTTACACTTCAATTGTTATCTCTCTCCATTTGGTATTGTTATTCTCACTTTGTTTATGTAATCAGTAGTCTACTCATAGTTAATTGCATCACTATGGTTGGACCCATTAGAGTAAGTTGAATACTTTTTGTTCCTATTCATGCTAGACCTAACCTGGTTTACAAGTCTATCTATATCTTGGTGTAAGTTAGTAAAATGGATAACACTTTATAGATCTCCTATAGCCCATATAACCCTTGAGCCTTATAGCCTCTTAGTGGTTTGATTTAGCACCCTACCAAAAAATAGTGGTTCCATTTAGATTATTGGAGATATAGACAATAGAACCAACCTCAACCTTGTTTATCAGTGATGAAGGGAACACAACCTATCTCCTAGCATGGAAGGATAACATAGTTAACATCCATAATGCACACATATTATCCATATGGCATGAAAATGTAGATTGATAACCAATTATTTTATACCTTTTTGTGGTAAAATATATATCAAAGTATGGAAGTAAGGCTAAAAACAAATTTGAAAGCTACCACTAAATGCTAACTATAATATTATATCTTATTGTATTAGACAACTCATAAATGAGTGCATACATCAAGTTCTTCTCTGAAACAATTATTGATCAACTCATAGGTACATAATAAACATGACACAAGCTTAAAAAACTACTTATAACCATTTTTGGTACATAATGTTTTACCATGTCTATTGGGAAACAAGCCTTCAACAAGGTCTCATGTATCATACCAAATGAATAAATATTGTCATATTTAATTCATGCATATTTTTTCATCTGACATTATTAGAGGCCATCCCACTCATTGAAGTAGCAAGGAATTGGTCCTATAATAATAGTATAAAATATAATGAATAAATAAAAAGAGTTACTCAGGCTATTCATAAAATATTTCCATTTTTTTCTTTGAAACCCATGGTTGATTCCCCTTCATTTGATCTTTTCTACTGGGGAAAATCTCATGATTTATAAAGCATTCTATAATTTTACTACATCCATTTGATGCAATAGGGAAATTTAAAGACTAATATGATCCATGGAATATCGAATGAACATGTGTATATGCCAACTTCACACTTGACTCTAGCAGTGATGGCACTAAAATTGATAGGGATATATAATCTAATAATAAATAAATGAGTGAGTGAGAACTCATATTGGGAATCTGCTTCCTAAGGAATAATGAAATAGATGGTATTACAATGCTTGGGTAGTTTGAATTTAACAATAAACATAATTGGGCTCATTTTGATTTATTATTAAGCCTACATGTATCTACATAACAATGTATATACTAGCAATGCACATTTCCAATAAACACAAATATGCTTCCCCAAGTGGCCCATCAATACATCGAATATAAAATATGAAACAACATGAATTAAGAATAACTGAGAAGCATTCCCATTAAAATAATAACAATCCCCCTTAGCATGATTGTATAGGGAACCACATGTACAAAAATATCATTCCTTATAAGTATCATCAAACATTGGTTGGATTTAGTTTTTGTTATAGGGAAATCTCCCCTACTTCTAGTAGTTCCAACTAGTTTTACACCATTTAACATTAATGCATAAATAATAAATTAAGCCCCCCTAAATTTATATTTAATAAATGTAACCAATTGATGGACACACATTAACAACTTTTCAATAGAAAATGAGATACATTGACTATGTACTCATGGACAAAATGAGCTTCATAGGGCCAAAGATGCTTCGTAATATAAATAGTTGAATGCATGAAGCCTTTTTGAGCTATTACAAACAAAAACATTAGTGGTTATTCAATGATACTTGTTGAGGACTTCAGACATCTTCCACCTATAAATGGTATTCAAATATATGTAGGTAGGTATTTTGGTCATATTATATGGCACACCTTTTATATAGTTGTGACATTAGAAACAAATTTTCGCCAATAAGGATACACAAAAAAATATTTGGGACTTCAATAATTTGCTATTAAATATCAAAAATTCAAATTGTATATAAAAATATTAGTTTTAACTCATGTCAAGGACATCATCATTCATGTATATAAAATAACATCATTTTTCAAGACTAAATGCACTTGTATGAAACTAACATATAGGAAATAATGCACAATAAGGTAAATTTTAAAATCCTTAAACATTATAGTTATGTTCTATATAATTGATTAGAGTAGATATATTGATACATGCCACCAAAATGATTGTTATCTTTAATTAATTATGCTTCTATACAAGTGACAAAAAATCATGATAACAAACAAAGTTATGAGTGAAAGTAGGATTGGTTAATGGAGTGTAGTTAGTGAAATTGTTCACATTGTTTATGATCTAGGATTGGAGACACAATCACTAGATATGTACATAGTTGCTCCATTAAAAAAAATACTTTGGTCCATCATGGGATAGTATCAATCCATAACATCTTCCAATTCCTCCTATTACTTGAGGTAATCATAGATAATTACCTATCAAAATGTCATGGGGGCTTAACATACATAAATCACATGGAATTATTCATAAAAAAGTAATATTTATCATGTATAATGTCATGGGGATTAACCATACATAAATCATAGGGAATGATGCTTAAAAAAAATAGTTGATATTGGAAACATAGATCACCAGGGGATTGAGAATTCACTACTATGTTGAGAGTATGCTCCCTTAATGACATATATATCTCCCATGGTTTTTATATTTGAACATTTTACAAGAATTAGGGATTATAAATATGTAAAATTTAAGGAAATTAGAGAAAAATAAACTAAGAGAAATGCATTTTCCACTTCACTTGGATAATCTCAAACTATAATATACCATTCTATATATTTACCAAATGTAATTTTACAAAATATAGGACTGTGACTATGGTTTTTCTAATCTCTAGTATAAATTTTTATATTGTATTTGTATAAAAAAATATAATGTGTATAACTGTATTTCATTTTATCATGATATAAATATCATTCCATTTAAATATTGGGCTATTAAAATTTGTCTACATGCAAACATAATACCAATCATGGTTGAAACAAATAGTGGACAAGTTGGATTAATTGATGGGTACCCACATAGTGTAAACACAATATCAAAATGGAGATAATGTAGTTCATGTATTCATTATTGTTCTTGATCCATGTTTGGATCCCATATTTGATGGATTACATAGCAGTTGCCAAACCCCCACCCCAAATCATGATGTCAAAGAATATCACACCACATGCCCATGAAAATGTCAACGATTCCTTCTTGCATTACTTTCAACTTTGTGACAACTACTAGTAATATTGTACTGTTAAAAACATTTAAGAGAGATAATTGATGTTTCATATATTATTTATATTTAAATAAGGCTTGCCTTAAAGATGATTTTCCATTGTCAAATATAGATATGATTATTGAATCTATAGTAGGATATAAACTTATAACATTTATGGATGTAGTTTTGGGATACAATCAAGTTGAGTTGAATCCTACAAGATAGGAAAATAATTCATTCATTACACCGTGGGGAACCCCTTTTTATAAATGCATGCCATTTGGATTTTAAAAAAATGTAGGTGCTAGACATATAACCAAATTATTTAGATTTCATGCATGTTTTATTGGTCATTGATCAAAGTTAGACCAATCTTATGAATTTAATGATCTCTCTCTCTCTCTCTCTCTCATCTCTCTCTCTCTCTCTCTCTCTCCTCTCTCTCTCCTCTTCTCCTCTCTCTCTCTCTCTCTCTCTCTCTCATCTCTCTCTCTCTCTCTCTCTCTCTCTCTCTCTCTCTCTCTCTCTCTCTTTGTGTGTGTGTGTGTGTGCAATGGGCGTGTATGTGTGTGTGTGTGTATTTATTTATTTATAGATATTTATCTATATATGTAGAGAGAGAACATTAAATTACATATATAAATATATAAATATATATATACACACACATATAATATAAATAATATAAATAGATATAAATAAATATATATAAATATATAAATAAATATATAGTAATATAAATAAATTTATATAACTATAAACATATAAACATGTGTGTGTGTGTGTGTTTGGTGAAGAAACTTAAAATCAAAGGAAACCGTGTATTTTTTCCCAATCACTAGTCACATGTGGAAACTCACCACACTTGGGGTTTGGAAAGAAATAATAAATGTTTAGAGGAAATATGCCTCCTCATATGCAAATCAAACACTAGGTAAAACATTATTAAGTTTTGTAAGCCACAAAATTCACAGTGGGATTAATTCTAGCTTTGGAGTGGCACTAGCGTATGTATTGGTCTTTCTTTTTTTTTCTTTTCTCTTTTGAAGTCATTGACCCTATTGAAGGAAATGGCACTGGGGTTTATAGGTAGGACATCAAAGAATGTGAAGAGATAATAAATAAATGAAGAAAATAATAGAGTTCCAAGGTGCATAATTGCACAAGTCAACACAATGGAGAATGGCTCAAAGGAGGAGAATAAATCAAGATAAAATAAAATGTGGTAGAGCTAGGTGTAGGGGTTTGAATGGATGTTACTATTATTGGTAAGGTGCCATAATGGGAGGTGAGATATGGAAATAAAAACCCTTTGTGCGTATTTTTTAGGCATGTGAATTCCTCTTTCCCAATATATATTTTGGTTTTCAAAATTTATGATATTCATGGCAAGTTAATAATTTCTGTTTTTTGACCCCTAGCATGGTTTTCATTTCTCCCTCATAGGTGTAAATTTTGATATATAATTTTGACATTAATAATTTGAAATTATTTAAAAATCTTGCTAGGTATATCCACTTGTGAAGATATGGGTTTATCCTCACTTGAGTATATGCCACAAATAGGATAAATTAGAAGGTTGTGGGGTGTTAAAAATCCATTTTTTGATGTTTTGGATTTATCATGATAGTGGCTAGTTACTTATTCTATTATTCCCATATGAAATATTGATGTTTAATATGCCTGAATATTTAGTTAGTTTTATTATGCCAAGAAAGACCACTTGATTATGTTTTAATAAAGTTTGGGATTACATTAGTGTATAAACACATTCATTTTTGCATGCGTTGTACATGAAAGATTTCAATATAAAATATGTTTTACCTTTCTTACATTGGTAAAGAGGTGGTAAATTTTATCTTGAACTTGACTTTTCCACTTGGGTATAAAATTACCTCAATCAGATAGATAACTATTAGTATACATTTACTATTGAATAATTTTTGAATAATGACTACAATAGATATGTATGGTAATTATTTTTCATCATAGTGACAATGAAAACCTTATTTGTAGTTTTTAACCATGTGTGAGATTTCCTTACACAAAAACCTCATGATGATGCTATGGTCATGATTGCATGGGTTGCCATTTAAAGTGAACTGGTAATGTTCAGTTGTTTCTTGTTGATCTATGTTACTCCTAGTATGGAAAAAGATTTAGTTTTTAGTTGACAGATTATGAAAGCATAACTCTAGGAAAAAAACATTTTAGGTTAACCTACTCATTATGCATCCATATATACTTATGTTGTTAATACTTAAATGCTTATCTATCAAGATTAGTACTTGTTGATTTTGAGGTGATTATATGAGGAATATTAAAGTTACATTGTCATTTTCTTAACAATCATGTTTAGATTCAAATTTAATTGGGTAAATATTGTTTGTGAAAGGCTATGTCTTGCCATGAGAAGTGGTATTATCATTATTAGCCTTGTTCTTATATTGTTTCTTTTGGCATTACCTTTTCATTAGTGGCTAGTTGGAAATGCTTGTAATTTCATGATTAAGATAGAGGTTTATTAGTTGTCATATGTATTCCATTACATTACTTTATTGAATGATAATACTCGATTGAGAAGAAATGAATTAGTTGATGCAATTAAATGGGTTATGAGTGGATAAGATTTGATTTAATTTTCATTGTTATAATCATACTATTGCATGTTATTGGCATGGTTGATATTATCTGATAGAAGTTACTTGGTATGTTTTTACCTTATTTGTTGGTAAGTTCATATGTTGGTCAATACATGACTACTATTTTACAAAAATATTAGCTTACTTTATTTTTGGTGAAATTAAATTATCTTAGTTAATTCATTTTCTAAATTTATTTATTAAAAATATATTTTGATTTTAGAATATTTATTTAGAAGAGGATCACATTACCATGTTTATGCTGACACATTATTTCACACCCTTTAGTGTAGGGATTGATATGCATGTTGGCTCTTCTTTGGGAAGATAGAATTTACATTTACCCTTGCCCTTTGCTTAAATGTCATATTAATCATGGGTAAACCATGAAGGGGTTCAGGATTTTAAGTTTTTTCTTTAGTTATTGTAATGTTGATGCATTTCATTTGAGATATATTGTAATGAATACTTGATTCAAATATTGTAATTATGAGATAGCTCAATAGTTCTTTGCTCTTTTGCCTTTGGGATTGTAATTGTATTCTTATGTAAAAGATATCAACCATTCTATTCATTAGTTTTTTTATTATACTTGGATGAAATCCATTCTAACGGATTGATTATGTCATGTTCCCAGTTATATGTTGTGGTGATTCAACTAAAGATATGGATAACTTCATGTTTTAGCATTCCCTCATTTTCAGGAAGATTACCCATATGGTTTGGGATTATTAGGCTATAATAATCGTGGCTAAACTAAATATGTATGGGTTAATGTTGCTTGTTGAATGTCATCTATTTAATCATGTAGGTGAAATGATTATTCTATTTACTTTCATGTTGGTCAACTATGGGGGTGCTTGAAGCATTCTAATTATATTTATAACAAAAATCTCAATCTTGGAAACACTTATTTTTTAATCAATAAAGTGTATAGAGTGTTTTTTATATGTTTCTCATTCACCCTTGATAATAGGACCATGCCATTCAAAAAGTTTTGGAATCATATTGTCAATGCACAATGATATATCCATGTGGAACTTATTTTATAATGTTATTTTTAGTAGTTTATACCTCCACCTTAACATATGAATCTAACTTAATGGATGCCTTTGGCTCATGATACTACTCTTGCTATCAAGGAATAATAAAACAAGTGTATTCTATTTTTTTAAATAATATGTCAAGATTTAGTAAACTGGCAAAACTATGAGTCAATCATTATCTTTTTTAAGGTGTGAATTCAGCTATGACAATTGGATATGAGAATTACTTATGGTTAGAGCAAACATGAAATCATAGTTAACTGGAAAGAGGATTGTTTGGGTTATTCTTTACTTAGAATTAAAACAAATAAACCATAATAAATGATTGTTAACTAAATTTTGGTAGATTCTTAATTTTTCATCATATTCTAAGTTGGTACATTGCTCTGGGCATGTCTAATTGGTCATGTGTAAGCAATGCTTTTATGGTAATTGGTTATTCATTTATATAGCCATAGTTGTTCTAGTTTTATGGAATTATAACTAGACAAATGGTTGAATTATCATTAAATGAATCCTTGATCCTTTTGG
>JARHVA010006372.1:910000-932551 GCA_037957365.1 Torreya grandis | reverse complement strand
CTACATTTTGCATAAATAGAAGCAAGGGTTAGCTACTAGTTCAAAGCTAAAGGCAGAACTTAGGAACTCCACTATTTGGGTCTACAAATATAGAATGGGGGGAGACCATATTTGAACTGAACCTATCTCCTTCTATGAATTTAAAGATAATCCACTGGTTTGGCATTATTGTAAAGAAGGGGGTATTAGCCCATATCTGGAAAGGTTGAATGGTTATGACGAAAACTTATTCGAGTAGTTTGAGAGATCTTGTTAAATAGGTAGGTCACAGTGGGCAGAATTAGTTTTGAAATCTCTAAAAAGGTGATTTTTATGGCCATGGGAATGACCATGCAAGGTATAAAACTTCAAAGGAAAACCAAAATCATGGATATGGCTAGCCATAAACTATTTTTGGTTGAGGGAGAAGAACTCATCCCGTATCAAGGAGAATTCAAGTGTGCTAAACTTCTAGAGCCATGGGATGGAGTGTGCTTCATTCTCATGAAGTACTTCACACTCGAGGGGTGATTTACTAGGTTCAAAAATTATCACCTTCCTTTGTTAAATAATTTCAGGCACAATGTTATTATTAACTTTCCTTTTTTACTTGCTCTCCTCTTTGGAACACTCTGTCCTGAGGGTGAGAGCTAAAATGGCTAAGAATCTAGATATAAACCCTATACTCCTACACTAGGGCTAATTTTATACTTATACAACTTTCACCATGCCCTTGAGCCAACAAAGAATATCAAAGTTGATAGTGGACACATTCCTTCCAACCCAGTGTCTAGCGATGCTATTAATGAGTCCTAGGTTTCCCCTACTCCTACCAAAACAAAAGATGTCTCCTTCTCCACCCCTAAAAATACACCTGTTGATACCCCCAACTCCTTTGTGAGCAAGAAGGGTAAGAAGATAAAGTTTGATGAAGAGGAATAAAATATTAAAGAGACTACAGAGGGGACCCATAGGAATCTGGGCAAGGCCATGGGGGGCCAAGGTGGAAAATCTCACAAGCCTTCCAAAATTAATAAGGAAGGATTCTGCTCTAGAGTGCGAAGGTCAGGCAGATTATTGGTAAACCTAACCTAAAGGCTAGATTGATTGATTACTCAAAAAGTGCTTCTAAATAAGCAGCCCAAGAGGAAGAGTCTATAGAGATGGAAATCCAAGAAATTTTGGAGGACACCGGAGGAAGCAGGCTACTAGGAATTTTGAGGTTACTGAGGAGCAGGGTGCTGACACTATTTGAACTACTGATAATAAGGGAAAATGTATGTCAAGGAAGCTAGTGAGGGTACTAAGAATGAGACTAATTAGAAAGCTGAAATTGGGGCCCTAAAGGATCGTATTCAGAAGCTGGAGGATGTTTTTGCCAAAGGAGTTTGGAATACAATTCTATTGAACATGTCTATGCTGGAAGTGGTGGGCAATACTAGGTATGTTTACAATGTAGAGAATGAGAAACTTAATGATCTTATCAAATCAATATTTATGTAAGGGGAGTCCTCTCTGACTCTGGTCTTTCCATTGCTTGTGTTTTGTTTATGTCTGTTGTTCTCAGTTGTGCCATCATCTCTCTAAAGGCGTATTTTGTTTGTTTACCTTCTTGTCTCTTTTGATTGTAAAGGGTTCGGCCCCTAGTTTTCCACCTTTATCAAAAACATTCAACCACAACATAACATTCACACTCAATTCATGATTATAGCTCCTTTTTTTGACACATGTCATAATCATATTGACTCCCCCATGAAACTCATTGGCTAGTATGGTTCATACCCCCTTGTACATACTTTATTCTCTCTTTCTCTTTATACATAGTTTATTTTCATTTTCTTGTACATAGATTATATCCAAAAGATATAAAAATAATATAACATGTAAAAAACATAAAAACATTCAAATATTACTCATAAAAAACAAAATTTATAGATTGTATGCATTATTATGTTTGCATTTATTATATTTTCTAGACATTACATATGTTATCTATCTTAGTATAGTAGGTTATATCATACATACATGTTTCACTTGTTGTTGAGTGTTTGTGGATTACTTGTAGGACTTAGGTCCACTACATTGATCCAAACTTGTTATCATGTACCCACTGGGGTAATATACACTAATTTAGATTTATTAATTCAACACACTCACCCACTTGGGGGCATATTATACATAGTTTCTATTACCAGGTTTTATCCTTCCATTATATACATTCTAATTTTAGCAATTTTTTATCTTGATATTGATCATTGGTAGTCATACTTAGATTTTTTTTTGACTATCACTAGTTTAGAATCAACATATGTACATCCTATCTCTTTCATATATTTGTCCTACATTCATGTATGCTTTCATTTATAGCTTTTATAGTTTAAACTTGATTGTATTTTTTATGCTTCTTCTATTTGAGGGAATTTGAATATGACATTGTTATTTGGCTCTAAGACACTTGTATTCATATATGCCTTGGGCATATAACCATGTCCCTTATATATGATTTCTTGATTGTGTATGTAGGCATTTGAATATATCATTCTATGATGCTCTAATCCAATTTATTTGTTGCTTGTGTATGTGTACATTTGAGCATGTCCTTATATGTCTTATTTTCTCAAATTTAGAGATGAGTGCCCATGTCCCTTTTATTATGGCTCCTTTTCCTATTTTACATGCCTCATGTTTTTTTATGTATGTTTTATTATATGGTTTGTGGCCATGACCCTTATATTTGGTTGTTACACAAATTAGTTCTTGATACCATGAGGGACCTCATGCATCTACCTTTTCTACTTGGGAGATGTTATAGACATCATGCCCCATCCCCTTAGGTAGCTACATAGATTTTATTTTACGTACATTGATTACATATACCCTAACACCCTTCAGTAATTCTAGACATGACATACATATTACATTACATACTTATCATTAGATTCTATCATATTCTATTGTTATGTTTTCACATTGTATTAGATGATCATGTAGTTATCATATATGCTCTATATAACACACTTTTTGTAGATTTTTTTATTTTGAGGATAGTTAATTCATAGGTTCAACAACTACTCTAAAAGGAGGTGGCATTCATAGGGGTTTGTCACAGAGATTAGGCTCCTACATTGCATTCATAAAACATTTTTTAGCACACAAGCTTAGTTTTAGGAAATCAAACATAGGTAAACATAGATAAAAAATAAGGAATTATAAATTAGTACAATGACTCAAATTTTACACTATAGAAACATTAACACCCAAATAGGGACACTAGAACCACATGGTGATATTGTCCAAGATGTGGAATTAATGTCTAATATCCCCAATTTTAGGATAGTTTAGATTGGCCAAAATAACACACCAAGTATAGTACAAATTTGAACATATTTAATTACAAGTTTGATAGTTATGCTCAGATTTTCTTAGATACACACTAGCTTAGCTAAGATTCATATTAATTTCTCAAATTAGGGGCATAATACACACCATAGTCATTCTTTTATTCAATTTAGATACTTGAAAATAGTTATTATAGCCTAGGTCAAAATTAGTATACTCAGATATCATATGTGGGGCATGTGCATGGCACATTATTTTGATATGCTTAGTTACACATAGGTTAATTAGATGGAATGAAAAACTCCTTGCCATTATATATACTTTATACACTTGACATCATATTATAGCTTATCACCATTTTCTTACCTTATTCTATCTACAATGGCTAGTATTCTTGAGTAGACCAAAGTTGCCTAATATACTTGAGTATCCATAGAGCTGACATACATAATTAGAAATTTCTAGCACATTGCATAGTTTAGTTTTATATGAATCTATTACAAATGGGTGAGAAATGATGGAGTCATAGCCTACTTGAGTTCTTGATCCATCCACATGAGAGGGTTAGACACACTTTTAGTCCAATCCAAGCTATTCATAGGTTATGATCCACTAAGAAGAGGTGGGAAATAATGGATTCAAAACTAGATTAGGTTATTAAGCCACATATACATGAGGATTAATTAAGATATCAACTTAGTCCAAGATACTCAATTATTTTATCACTATATACATGTACACACACACACACACACACACACACACACACACACACACACACACACACACACACATGTTGTTACCAAATTCATGCATTAGGTTACATACCCAACAAGGTGTATTCATTCCTTTCCTCTTTCACATCTCTTTACTCAATTTTACTCAGTTATTTATTTACTCATCAAAGTCTTTTTCTTTTTATATCTCTTAATTAATAACTTATTTATGTAAGTTTCATTTATAGTTCATCCATTAGATCATGCTTCACATACATATATCTAGCTTCACATACTCAGACTCAACTTCATGGGCTTCACTTCCTAGGTATGTCCAAGTAGGATTATTATTCCTTTATACTAATATTTTGGATTTACTACATTTATATCACACTATGGGGGATATAATCACCTAAAAGTAGTATTTGAGTGCTAAGAGTGATACTTGAGATAAACATTTCCTATCTTAGACCTATACTTAACCTAAAGCCTATTATAAAACTTTTCCAACCTTTTTGTAGACCAAAAGCATCCCTAATTAGCTTAAACATAGTCTTAGACCCTCATTTCTTGATCATAGCCCTTTGTGCCCAGCATCCTTCTAGTTGGACATTAGCACCACATGGTGCTAGTATCCCAAAAATGGTGCTAATGTCTTTCACCCTATATTTCCTAAATGAATATATTTTTAAAATTAAAACCCTCCTAAGGTTGGCCTAAGCATCTTTCATTGTCTACAAAAGCTACAAAACACTATAACTACATGACTTTTAGACCTTTATCCACTATATGGAAACTAGATGAAAAATACCTATTCAAACATGAAACAAGTTGAGCAAATTTAGGGTTATTAATCATGATTTTGCCCTAATTCTACATACTACCATCTATAATTGCACTAAGATCAGATTTTTTAGATTTCTAATCTCAATCACACTCAAGGCATTTAAGACCACATTACTTGTAGCATCACTTGCACTTTCACCAATACCTAGGTGGGATAGCTACATCAAGTTTGATTCCTCCTTAGAGTATTGATATGTAGGTAACTCTATTCATATTTAGGTGTTGAGGATGTCTATCCTATCTTATTAATAAATACATTTTTTATCACATGCCTTAATTACAAGGAGGATTAGGGTTTGAATCATAACCTAACTATTATATGCATAATATAGATTTTTAGACTTCATGCATGTAGGAATAGAACCTAGAAACATAGGTGCAGGTGCACCCAAAAGTTTAGATCAGTCCTACATATAGAACACTAGCGCCATTTTTAGTACACTAGAACCATATGGAATTACTATCCAAGTATGGCACTACTATTCCAACCCTAGTTTTATATAATTCAAATCATCCATATCATTCATTTTATAGATAATTATTTATTTACATATATATTTTTTCTAGTTTTAGGAAGTTAAATCTAGTCAAAAAATGTAACAAATTAGTGGTTATTTTATGCATATTATTTCACTAATTTAGACTACTCAGCCCTTTAATCAAACATAAGTTTTACATAACTAAACCATAAAAGGTTAAAATACATGGGTTTAATCTATGTTATTAGTGAAAGATAATCCCACATGTATGACGATATTGGGACATATCTATATTTCATATAAATATGTACCTTTCCTATTGCCTTTATGTCTAATCAGTAAATCTTGAATGTTTTTATATAACCTTTCCTTTGTGAGACAAGTTTATTACATTTCAAGTTAATAAGATTTCACTCCATATAGGTCATTCAATCATCCTTTTCTATTCAACTGATCATGGTGTAATATAACATGGTATCATATCTATTCTACTAGTCATTTTCTATTCGAATCTTAGTGAGATCCTTACATTGAATTCCTATTGTTTTCCTTTTTTCATTAATTTCAATTTTCAAGGGTTTAGAGGGGATTCTATAAAACTCACGTAAATATAACCATAAGATTCTTCAAGTGAAAAATAGATAGTAAAATTAGATTCAAATGGTGACAAAACCCTAAGATTGGCTATAAACATGACCTCAATTTGTGATAGACCTTTTCAACCATTTTTGGAGAGTTTTAGGTATTTTTCCTGATTTTCATGCATATTTTTACTACCAGAGTCTTCAATCAAAAAATTGTTTCTAGATTTTTGAAAATACTAATATGGTATTTAATATTTTTTTAGAAGGATGTATATATTTTTCAAGATCTAGGTTCTTCTTAAATATTTGTTTTCCACTTGGGCCACTTTAGTAAAATCTAAAACTTATAATTTTTTGGCAACCTTTGTCCACCATCCTCCATCCATGCCTACATGTATTTAAGGCCACATAAAATTATCCCTATCTCTACTAATACATATATTCAAGTCCACATCCATGAGTGTCTAACCAGCCATCTTCACCCCTTAGGGTTACCCATATTATGTGCCCCTATGTATCTTAACATGTTCACAAGTTCACATCCATGAAGGGTGTTATGTCATACTTCCCACATGTGACTATGAAATTTACCTTTTTATGTGACCCTATGCATCTATGTTCAACTACCCTTTTTATTTTCCCTTATGCATCTATGTGTATATATGATTTTACATCCATGCAATCTGACTGGTCATCTTTGCTTTGTGCATTCATACCTACTTCACCCACAACTGCATGTATGTGCCCTTTTGATCCTTAACCCATTTTTTATATGGTGTGGTCGTATGAATGGGATTAATGTTTTATTCTTACTAGTGGGGCATTGACATTAGTACCCAACCAAATCTTCAATCAACCCAAACATTTAAACTTTTTGGGTGTCTCTAATCAACCCACACTTTTTTCAAATTATGTTGGGTCAAATTTTTTTTATCCAAGATCAAATATTAACATGAATATAAATTTTTATTTGTAACTCTTTTTTGATTTAATTCTTATTTAAAATGACTTATTTTTCATGCTCTATGCATTTTTTATAATCTTGGGCTGACAACAACTCCCTTAAAATCAACTATTATACTCTCATGGACGCATTATTGGCTGAGTATAATGTCCCTCTAATTACTTTTAGTTATACACAAATATTTCGAGATGAATTTTATGTTATGACTAACCTAAATATGAGCATTCATGTATTTGAATCTTTTGGGGGGTCACTATTGATCATTCTAAGAGGGTACTGTGTGGTGTTATTAATTTCTTTTTCTACATTTATTCTTTATATTTTGTAATAACTTTTACTTTTACACTATGGATCTAAGTTAAATAAGTTCACTCACATCATTTAATTATCACAAATGGAAATATATAATGGAAATTATTTTTGAATCCAAGGTTTATCATCAAATTATAATGAAAACTAGTACTGAGTCAATAATATCTAAATCAAAAATCAAATGGTTAAACTATTGTGATAAAGTCTATGGACTACTATGTATTTTTATCTCTCCTAATATAATATTTCACATAAGATCTAATGAAACATTTAGTAAATTTTGGACCACTTTTGGAATGCTCTTTGGGAAGTAGGTTGTGAAGAGAGGCTATGAGCTAGAGAATGAACTCATCAATTTGAGCCCAGATGACTATGACACCCTAAAAGAATTATTCACCAAGTTTAGTCATCTAAGGTTATAGTTGAAATAATTTGGAATTAAAAATAAATACAAAAAACTAAATATACAAAAATTATATACTTATTATATGTTTTAAAATAGTATATTTTTTATTTACTTCCACTTTCTGTGCCACAAAATTTATTTTGGAGCCACATGGAAGATGTCCTTTTTAGATACCTTCATTTCATACTTGATTCAAGAGTAAGATAAGTTGATATAGATGTGCACAATGAAGTCCTTAAAATCTAATACACTTTTTACTAAGAAAGATAATGCTTCAAATAATAGAGAAAAGAAACATAAAAGAAGGGTCAAGAGAAGGATGTAAATCCTCCTACCTATAAGTCAAATAATGAGATATTGTATTCCCATGTTAATAATAAGCAAGATAGTATCAAATGTGGGTTTTTATCAATAAATCATGATGAAATAAAATGTTTTAATAACTATATTTTCCAACTAAATAAGATGCTTGAGAATCATAATATCCATGCCCATCATCCTTCCAGTCAGAGTTAATCAACCCATGAATCCTCTAAGTCAAAAGATAATGGTAAATGAAAGTAAAATGATAATGGTAAGGGTAATGTAAAGGGAAAGTCCTGATTTGTAGTTGTACCTCCAAATCATATATGGATCATTAACTCTAGTGCTTCACATCACATGGCCTCTTCATAGAGAGAGTTCAGTTCCTTTGAACCATGTGACATATCCTCTATATAATTTGGTGATGACACTTCTAAAAAGGTTTTTAGGAGAGGGTTTTTTTAAGTGAGTGGTGGATAATTCAAAAAAATTCTTAGTTTTCCCTCACTTTCAACTAATCTTCTATAAATTTACTAGATTTCTCACCTTAAACTAGGCATATCAGTTGAGTTCAATCCAAGTTTAGTGTATGTTAAATATCTACATTTGTATAATGCATTGGTAGTGGGAATGGTTGAACATCAGACTCAAATTTATAACTTCTCACACTTTTTTATTGACTTTCCTATAGATTATTCTTCATTAGACTTGATAATAACTGATGATATTTATGACATGATAAAATTGATAATATTGATGACACAAATGACTATTATAGTTATGAGGAGACACCTCCACCATCTTTATGTCACCTTATAGATATTAAAGATTTAGTTCCTAATCCACCTACCTCTGGTCCACTTCAGACATTATAGGGAATAGGTATATTGATCTAGGACTCATTAGACATTAGGTAAATTTTTCCATAGTTATAAGACATTATGTAGTCCTTCTTAGAATTTGATTCTAATACACTAACATGACAGAGATGTTGTCCTATCTACCAAACACAAGGAAAATAATTCCTTATATAAGAATCACACATTGGTTTAATATTCATTAGGCACTTAGTAAACACATTAATTATTCTAGGGTGATCCACTCATCATTGCATCCACACTCACTCTAAGAAACTCCTTTATAGGACACAAGGTGGCTATAAGAAGTTTTAGACTTTAGTGGGGATTTTATCCCTAAGTTATTATTTTCTCTCTTTTGGGGAGGAGTTTTGTTCTAATGGATTTTCTCCTTTTCTCCACCTTATGGGAGCTAAATTACTCTTAGGTACTTTATTAAGCCTCATTTCTAAGACCTAATTCTTCCACCCACCTGATATACACTTAAGGGGAATGTTGGTTTAGGATTTTTAACATTATGTGGTTTTACCTACATATTGTTATTAATTTTTCTTAGGTTTATTTTAGGTCATTAGTGAAAGATAATCCCACATACATGAGGAGGTTGGGACATGTCTATATTTCACCTATATATGTAACTTTCATATTAATTTTATGGATAATGATTAAATCTCGAATGATTTTTTATACAGCCTTTCCTTTGTGAGATAATATTATTTCATTTGAAGATTATGAGATTTCCCTACATACATGTTTTTCATGCATGCTTCATTGTTTAGTTGATTGTTTTATAATCTGACACTTAGTTTTGTTATTTTTTTTAATAAACACATGTCATGATATGACGTGATCTATATGTATTGATACATGAGATATTATTACCTTATGTTTAAGATAATGGATTTTATATGTGTGATGATGGTAGTTTACTTACATTATTTTATTTATCAATTATGTTACTTATTATATTTACCTATTATTTCTTAAGCATATGATTGATTATATATATATAATTATCATTATTATATTAACATTTATATTTTATGCTATAAATATGTTTTTATTCATTTTTTATGGATTGAGATAACTTGTATTTTTTACATTCTATAACTTTAGCTATCTAGGGTATTAAAATTTATGTGTGAGTTGATGTGCAGTGATAGGGGAGGCCAACAAGGGAATTGGGAATATGATCATCATGAGTACATAATTGTTATATTGTTTGAATGGGTCATTTTAAATTATTTAATTCAATATATAAATATCATATCTAAAATTAATTTTATATTTAGAATATTATTTTTGTAAAATTCATGCCCTTTTGTACACTAACTAGTGAAACCAAAATTTTGACAATTTTCATGGAATAACAAAGCAACTCAAAACAATCACATATGGAAAATTATATTGAATAAAAATGAGTCCAAAAACATTAAAAATCACTTCGATAATCACTCCATAATACTTATGGATTAAAATATAAAGTTTGGTCAAAACCCTTACTATAACTACATAGCTACATTGTAAACACTTCTCAAAATTGAACATAAATTCACAAGACTTATATGTTGATTAAAAAATAATATAAAACATATAAATAACATTAAAATAACCCCATTAGAATATTTATATATTTTTAAACAACCAAAAAATATGAAAAGACTTTTATAACCTCTAATCACACTAAATGCCTGCATAAAACACTAAATATTGGTTGAATTCACACTCCTTAAAGCTTTGTTACATATCCTATGTGAAATTATATCTCTTTGGGATATATTTTAACTTTTAAATACTCAAATAATTTAAATCCTATGTTTTTAAAGTGCAGAGTATGATGTTAATCTAGAATGAAAATTGGAAATAATTGATTTAATTGACCTTTCCTAAAATAACAAGTGAGAAGAGAAAGAATGATTATCTATAAGTGAATAGGTTTTTCTATAGATTAAAAAACTAAAATAGGTTAGATAAATAATTATACACCTTTTATTTTCTGATTGATATTAACATTTAGTCTTAGAGTATAGTGCCAATTTCATGACACTAGCACCATGTGGTACTTGTGTCTAATTATGGCACTAGTGTCCCTCATGTAGAAATTGAAAATTTCAACGAAGTTATGGGAGGTTATATAAGTATTATAGGTGGTTATATGTAATTAAATGGCTCACCTATATCACTATTTTATTTTAATATATTCCAAAACCCTAATGAATAACTACACACATGAAACAATAATCAGATCAAATTTAAAAAGGAAAGGAAAAACTAGGTTGTAGGATGTTAAAATTATGCAAAGTAGAACCCCTATTTTCCTAGATGATACATACATTAAATATAAATCTAGGGGTATTAGATCACATGTATTTATCCCTTAGGTAAAATGCATAATCAAGTTACATGGTCTGCTAGAATGGCTTTCACTTAGGCCCTTCTTTAATCAAGCATGTAATGTCTAGATGTGATGACTAAGTAGTATATAAAGTATTGAATTGTATTATTGATTTATTTTATGTAATTATGTGTAAAAATAGTAAGTGATAGATGTAACATGCCTTTTGAGGATATTTATATAGAAGGAACTTTGATTTGAATATGATACCTTGTTTACTAGCTGACAAGTTATAAAAGAGGGATAAAAAATATAAGAAATTCTCAAGAAAGGGTTAGGACTCAAACATAGGATAAAATGCCTATCAAACACTAGATCCATAATTAGACACTAGCACCATGTGGTGATACTATCATAAAAATTATGATAGTGTCTTAAGTATTAAAATAGAGGTAAAACCAAGAAAGATAGGCTAGGGGACCCTGTGAAAGGAGAAGGTGAAATATGACCACTAGGAGTGCTATGCATAGGGAAAATAAAACATTAAAAAGATAAAAAAAATCAAAATAACCATGTAAATAAGGATCGTATTCATCACTAAGAACTTCATGTGAGAGAGGAACAAAAGACATAGTACTTGTGGTTTCTTGACAAAATTAAGGTGTTTACATTTTCCCCCATTTTATTCTAGTAATTTAATTAAATGAAAGTACTAGAGTAAAATTAAAAAGATGAATGTGTACCTACACTTACCTATGTGGATGTGCTCTAGACCAGGTCCTATTCTTACAAAGATAAGTGGGAAGTAGTTAGAGTGACTATGTGAAGAGGAACTACATGATTTAGATGTCCTCTATAATGAATCTAAATGATGCATTGAATCATGAGGAACAAAAACCCTATTTTCACCCCACCCTAATATATGTACTAAATCTGAGTGTGTAAATTAAATGTGTGGAGAAACAAGGCTCGATTTACCCCACTATGTTATTTGAATGAAATTTGGGTATGTAAAATGAATGTGTGGAGAAACAAAGATCATTTTCCCCCATTCTAATATCTAAACTGAGTATAGATATGTAAAATAAATGTGTGGAGAAAAAAATCTCACTTTCCCCCACTCTTATATCTTATCTTAATCTAGGTATGTAAACAAGGTCTCATGGAAGGCTATGGATCAACCATTGTATATGGTCCTATGACCCAAACTAGTAAAACTTGGTGACATCCTAATGATGATACTGAGTATAAAATGATAATCCTAGTGTGTTATGCATCATTCTGCCTAGTCTTAGTATCTAAGTAATGTAGTTGTGTATCTAAACATATGTATATCTGAGTTAAAAATGTATATCTATGTAGTTGTATCTCAATATAACTGTGTCTGAATAGCTATATATGAGTAAACTATATTTCTATGTGAACCTATGAATCTAAATATTTGTGTAAAATTATGTGTCTAAATAGTTGTATCTAAGAAAAATAATATATCTATGTGAATTTATGAATTTGAATATATTTATAGACTTATGTGTCTAAATCTATATTTGAGTAGATCGTATACCTATATGAGCTTGTGAACCTAAATATATATGTATATGTATGTCTAAATATATGTAGACCTATGTGTCTAAATATATATCTAAGTAGACTATATATATGAGTGAGCCATGAACCTAAATATTTGTGTGTCTGAAACAATCTATGTGTATTTACTCCCACTTTTGGGTAGAGATTTGAGACTATGGTGAGGGTATCTAACCAAAAGTGGTAATGATCAATTGTATTGGTGTTAATTAGGGGTTATGATGTTGTTTTAAGTTTTAATAGTTTATTTATTATGACAAAGTTGACTTTTGAAATTGGTGAAGTGATAAATATTTTGTCTATATTGAGTTAATTATGGTAATTATTTTTTGTTTTTTTAGAGTTAATAGAAATTAGGTTATTGGTTTAATAAATATAGGGAATGGGAAACTGATGTTAAGTCTCATGTGCAATAAATGGTTCATAAATCAAAGTTATGGTTCTCAAGATATCACGCTAGCAAAGAATTAGTATTAGTTGGTGAGATTAGTGCACAAAGTCAACCTTAATAAGGTGTTATTTGACAAATGTGACTTATAAATTTACTTGATTAGTTTTTAAATTCATTTTAAGTATTTTAGTTGAGATAAATTATTTTTTTGAGTTAGATAAATATGTCGATAAGATGAGGAACCAGTTTGACCCTCTATGAAGAGGTAGAGGCATGGATCTAGGCCAGGGAGGAGGTTACCCTAGTAAGGAGCCCATATTATTTCCTACTTTTATCATTTATAATGCATTTTTTATTTTTTAAACTAAAATTATCTAGTTTAGGGCATGCTTTACAAAATTAGTGCTATTTTCCTTATTTGGGCATTATTGTCTAAGACTTGGTGCTAGTGTCTAGGAGGTGGCACTATTATCCAATGTTATTGTACTATATGCAATTCTAGTGTCTAATAGGCCTAATTTGTAATGATGATAATTTTTGAGTAGTTTTTGATGTCTATTGATATCTATTTTTATTTATTTTGTAGTGTTGATGCCTAATTTGGTTGTACTTTTGTAGGTTTATGCTCATATGTAGGAGTTTTAGACTAGGTGGATGATGGAGACCTTATAGGGTCTACCCCTATTAGATGTTGAGATTACCATTATTTAGAGAGTATATTTGAGACATGTGGAATTCCTAGATCATATACCCTAGGATAAACACATAATGGATGTATTATGTGAGATATGGGATGTAAATACCTTCACTTTCATGTTACCAACTAGGAAGATGATAATTACTTTAGAGGATGTGTATAGGATTTTGTAGTTACCTATTTTTGGGTAGAGAGATATACTATAGGTGGAGATAGGTGCTTGAGATATATATCATTCTTATAGGTATATATCTGTTATGGCTACAAAGAATCATGTCATTTATTATTATTATCGAGGTTCAATGACTACAAAATTTCTTAGCCATTTTATTATATTAATTTATGGCTATAGATGGGAGTGTGGTGTCAATCTATTATAGGATGCATGAGATAGTTTAGGATATAGAGGAACATTATACCATGTATTTGTGGGTTCATATGATGTTATCTCATCTATATAGGGACTTATATTATTTAACACAAAAGATGTGTAGCATAAGGATTGGATTATCTACACTATTACACTATTGGTTGTATAAGCACATAGTAGTGAGCAAGATAATGTTGGATTTATGATATGATTTGGCTCATATACAATTATTTTTAGAGAGGTGGATAAGGATAGACTACATTCCCAAAAGGATCATGATGTAGTTATAGCATGTGTTAGATAGTTTGATAGCTAGGTATATTATCTAGAGGTGAAGCCCCTTAGGTTTGTCAATGGTAAGTTATTATAGTATATTTTGTATTCTGTGTAATTAGTTACTATTTAATTGTATTAGTAATATGATGTATTTCATGGTTATGTGTAGGTTTAGGTAATAATGAGTAATGAGAGACTACCATCAAGTCAACACTTTGCATATTGACATGACATATTATTGATGATATTGTATTTATTTATATAATGAAACATTAGTTTAAGACCTTGTGCTAACTCATATTTTTTAGGGTCATTTTTATGTTTAGTCTAGCTTTAAAAACTTAGGTTACAATCTTTATGCTTGGTCCCTTTAAATATTCATGGGGTCTTTTTTATATGTTGCAAATTAGTTTAAAATCCTTAGACTAAAATATTTGTATTTATTAATATGAATAAAACCATGGACCAAAGTCTTTATGTTGAATCCATTTTAAATTCATGAGGTCCCATATATATGTTTAGAACTTATCTTAATCTTTTTATCCTAAGTCCTTTATATTTTCTCATGAGCTTAACTTTCATTCTTCTATACATGATCAATGGAATGAATTTAAGTAGAGGACAAAGATTTAATGGAGTGAGATCAGTGTGAAAAATTCAAGCATTGGTTACTATCTTAATGCTTGAGCATGTTTAGATGATCGATGGTACACATTATAATGTACACATCTGATAAATAGAGTGAAATCAATGATGGAAAGCCATGATCCTAGTTTAAACATTAAACACCTTTTAAATATCAATGGTATGCATTATATCATATATATCCTAATCAAATGGAGAGAGATCAATGCATAATTTTTAATGAAGCTCTAAGCCCCTATGAGATTGCCAAGTGGCATAACCTTGAACCCCAAGTTTAAAGAGTAGAAGCATCAAGAAGTTGATGCATAGAACATGAAAAGTGCAAAATAAACTATAAAATGACAAGTGATAGGCTTGGTAGACAATCTCCATAATGTTTTTAAAATTGATAGTCATGTGATCGTCAAAGACGTTCCTATGTATGTCAAATGATAGTCATACGAATGCCAATTTTAACATATTAAATGATACCCAAAACATGTTTAAAATTCATGGTCACATGAATATAAAAGACATTCCCATGGAATTCAAATGATGGTCTCATAGATGTCAATTTTAAAATATTAAATGATCCCTAGACATGTTTCAAATTAATAGTCATGTGACTATCAAAGATGTTCCTACAGAGATCAAATGATCACCACACAAATGTCAATTTTAGCATAGCCATTTGGATCTAAATTTTAAAATGAAATAGTCATATTTTAGATAGTGATTAATAGAAATATATAGGGACACCATGGAAATGCCACATCAAAGCCATGTGAGTGCAATAGGCTAAATCAGAGACCCTATAGACTTGGTAATGCAAAGGAGAGCCTAAATTACCATCTATGTAAAGCATTCAAGCTAATTTACATTAGTGAGAAGTTTAAAAAAGATTTTTAGATTAAATATGGGGCCATGCCTATATTAAAAAACATCAATGAAAAATGAGGACCCTATAATAGTAACTCAAAACTTTAGTAGTATAAGGGTCCCAAAGATCAATGAAATAAGAATATTCCTTGTATTATAAACTTTGTATAATATTTCAAAATAGGGAATTATTTTGTATATAAATATGCAATTTTTAAGATAACTTTATCTACAAACTAGTAATTTAAAAGGAAATGGTCATTTTTTCTAGAATGCAACAAGAAGGACACCTATCCTATACACTTGTGCAAATGTAATTGGATAAGACTGGTTGACATCCTACCTTGTATATTGTAAAAGGAGCATTGTAAATTGTAAAAAGGGAGGTAGTTCTTAGAACCAAATTACTTTGTAAATTTTTAGAAATTAATACAAGAAATAAATTGTGCAAAGTCTATCCATATTTACTTGGGTGAAGTGCTATATGGTTTCTCTCTTAGTTGTCTAGTTTCACTTTTAAATTTAAATGGTTCTTATAGATTATAGATATGTATCTTGAATGCTGAATTTATAATTTGTGTCAATGCTAGATAAATTGAAATTTCTTAGGCTTATTTCATTTGATTCACTTCTTTTGCATTTGGGCTAATGTTGTTTGCTTATAGGAGTGAATCCTTAAATTGAGACTGATTCCTATTTGCATCATTTCATACCTTCCTTTGAAGCTTGCCTGATGTATGTTGTGATTTTTGGTTAATATATTTCATTTCAAACATTGGTTAAATGCATGTTCACATAATATTCAAAATTTGTAATAATGTCTATAACAAAGATCAACAACATCCTTCTTTTCTACCCTACCCTTCCTTTTGATTCTTTTTCTAACCAAATCAACTTAGTTTAATTATCATTATAAATATCCATCTTAGATTAGTTCTTAGATTATGTATTGATCATAATTCACTATTATTAGCATAGGTACTACATATTTTTCATAGATCAACTATTTGGCCACAATGGTTCCCAACTACTACATAATATGAATATTGTGAAATAGTCACTTGCTCTACCTCTATTCCACCAAAAGATAATAGGATTATTGTAACCCATAACTCATGCACTAAATTCCTAGAATTAAAAAATGATAAGTGTTTTTAAACACTCTAGGTACCTTTGGTACACTTTTAGTCATCAACAAGAGGAGCTTCACTAGGAAGGAGGGCCTTTAGTCAAATCTTTACGAATTTGTAGAATCTTTGCTAAATTTTGTATGTTTTGATCAAATATTGATGTATTATTTGTATATATATGCTTATTTGGTCATAAAGATGTAAATATCATCAATATTTATGGTTTTAGACCAATATTTGTGCTTCCTTTAGACAAATATTGATATTCTTTGAAGATCCATAGACATTCATGCAAATATAATTCATGTTTTGTGTATTTCCCATGTTTAAGGTTAGTAATAGCAATTTCATACAAAGACTGATTGGTTATTTGAAAATTTGAGTTCATTCAAGATTAAATGTGTAAATATCCCTCTCATTCATTAATCTAGATGTATCTTTGTGTTAATTTAGTTAAATATAGTCATAATTTACATATATTTATGAAAAATTAGCTTAACGTGAAAACATAATCATTATACTTTGCAAAGATCAATTTGATGTGTCATATTTTAAATAGGTTTCAAGGTCAAAAGTTATAATTTCATAAGGTAATGATTAGGTGAGTGAAATTACTAAAGTCTCAAAAAACATCACCAAGTGAGGGTGCTCATGTGCTCAAGCTATGGCTTGGCTAGGTGGTTCTTCAATCAACATGCCAGGTATAGTACATGATCTTCCTCACAACCCTAAAATATATTTTTCTCCTTTTAGTCCTAATAATGTTTTCATGACTAAATAGCATGTTAAATCATTCAAGGGTACTTTGATATTGTTAAATGTAGTTTATGAAGATGTATCATGTAAATTGTTCATGTTTACTTTCAAAGATGTTGTATATGAATGGTTCCTTAACCTTCCATAGGATTTCATTTCTATTTGGGATGACTTTAATAATATATTTATCAAAAAATTTGGAAAAATCATTAGTGCCTATGTTTTTAATCAATAGTTCACCATAATTAAAAGGGATGTTAATGAAACCATTAGATCCTTTAATGTTCAATTCCAAAAAATGTTTACTATAACCATAACCCCTTATATACCCAATGCGGATTTAGACTTAGAAATTTATAAGGATGTTATAGATCCCATGACCTCTATGTTATTTAACAGGTCCATTTTATTCATAAATTCATTGACTTGGGCCTGGTCTAAAGCAATGACCATTAATGACCAAATGTAACCTTAGGGTTAGATGGTATATTCCATGCCTAGTTTAAATTCAAATTGGTCCATCCAAAATGTCATTCCTAATATACCTAATTTAACTCCAATTTAGAACTATTTTTTATTGATTTATCCATATCTTGATCAAAGCTGAGAGTTTCTCAATAGCACTACTAGTGGGCTTCATCCACAAAATCATATAACTCTGATGCCCATAGCTATAAGTAATGCTCTACTTTATGAACCTGAGACACACAAAAATTCAAATGACTTGATATGAAAAATGGTCCAAAAATTGAGCACTAACTTTTTTTAGTTGCAAAAATAAGTGGGAAATAGTGGTGAAAATTATGACAAGTATTGATATTCTCAAATCTTCAATAGGCCTCCAAATGGTTTTCATGATAACATCAATAATGTATCATATAAGAACATATAAATGAGTTTATCTGATATTGATTTGGCTGATCATTACAATTTTTTTAACCTCTGAAGTTGTGTCTAACCAAGATAATATTATAGGAACATCTATCTTTGTAATAATGTCTCAAGTTTTCATGATAGAGGCTTTTAATTTTCTATTTGAAGAGGAAAGTGAACTCAAAGATTCTCTAGAATAAGGAACAAATCTTTAAGATGAGCAACCCCATGAATAAGATCAGGTACAAGCTGGCCTCTCATCAGAAGGTAGCCAAAAAGACAACCCACGTAGATTTATTTTTGAGATGGAGAATACCCCTAAAGAATATGATCAATAGCATAGGTCATACCATGAATTATTAAATGGAATTCAATAGTTAAAGATGGTAGATGATGGGACTAACAAAACATCAATGCTATATCTAAGGATTTCACTAATGACCTAGAGTTCCTATAAGATGATATTATTTTGGAAGTATTAAACTAAGATAAGTTAGAGCATAATTAGATAAAAGAGTTGCCTTTCTCCACCAAAGATGAAGATGAAGTGGGTGAAATGGAATAATAATTATCATATAAATTCATAAAAAAATTATGAGTATGGGACCAACATGTTTCTGATGATGAGATTCTAGATGAACTCTATTTAGTTGATCAAGATGAAGAAGCCTTTTGGGATGACTTGGAAGATTTTTTTACAAATATTAGTAGTTCAAGTCTACCTAATAAATAACCCAATAAAGGCATCAGTCTAAGGTTAATAGATAATCTACCATTATTGGGTGAATATGATATAAGCCACTATCTATCTATGGATGAAGTAGAACTAGCACTCATATTATAAAGTAGAAGAATTTGGGAAGAATATGATTAGGTCTTAGATTCATATCTTCAATCCATACATTTGAGAATGATGATAGGAGGCCAAGCTAAGTCATCTATAAGACACAAGCATACAATTTGTCCTATCCACAAGAAGAGGCCATTGAATGGAAGCAATCATGTTTCAAGGTTCTGTATTAGATTAAATAATTTCCCATTTGATCCTAGAGGTAGGTTCTTTATGAAGTTAATGTAGGTATTTAGATTAATTTCTTTCATATTTCTTTCCTTCTTGTCCCTTGTTTATAAATAATGTAGGTATATATTTGTTTGCTTTTTGTGCTTTGTTCCTTGCTTCGAATAAGTTATTTTGGACAACCCTCAACTCAAAGATCACCTAATTGCTCAAGAGATTCATAGTTTAGAAATGCAAGTATGACTTCTCAATATTTGTTAGTCATGGACTATTTAAATATGATCTTGATGTTGTAGTTTAGAGAAAATAGCAAATACTGATGGATAATTTAATTGATCTTCAATATTTTAAACCTTAGTATGATCTAACCTTGGTTTTAAGAAGGATTGTACATGTAGGATGAAAGCTTAAACTATTAAAACATAGTCATGCTTTCACTAAAAAATAATTAATTAACTAGGAAAAAGTTTATAGCCAAAGATGATTTTTTGAAAATAAAACACTTGACCAAATACCTAAACCTAGCTAACCTGGTTCCCAACCTTTGTTGGAAAACCAAAAATGATCTAAAATGTACAAACATAAGAGCTAATTTTAAAATCAAAAGCTTTATAAGTAGAGGTGATTCTGGTAATCTCTATTAGGAATATGGATGTCTTTTTGGTAGTGGATCAAGGCCTTGAGTGGAGCCAAAGGTATATTTTTCAAGGCTATGGATGCCTAGATAGTATCATAGCAATGCCCATGCCTTCCTTAAGATAAATTATGGTTCTTAATGAATATTTAAACATGCTAAAATTCAATGTTAATGATTAAAGTCATGAACATGGAAGTTGTTCTCTAAATCCTTTGGCAATCATTAAGTGGAATCATAGCACACATATAAGATGGTTATGTCTTGATGTTTGATCCTAATTTTGCATGTGAAATATTTATTCTAACTATGAATTGATATAAATAATGGTGCCTAAACAAATGGAATAAGTAGCCTAATTACTAGTCTAATCTAGAGTCTTTGAATTCTAACATATTACTATGTTTCCTTCAGAAGTCACCATTTATTGAGGTCAACATACGCCCATTTCTATAAAATGGGGACCCTTGTGTCAAATTGTGCAAATTTGTACCTTAAAATTAACACTCCACTTGATCAAAGTGTCACTAGCATGTTTACACATTATTTGCATTTGAAGATCATCCACAATTGGGTCAAGGTGACTTATTTGTTCATGGTTCTACCTTAATCTTATCTAAAGTGTTAAAATTGAATATCTATGTTTTAGGTTGCAGGTTTAATGGAGACCATTTAGGAATGAACATGCTTAGGGTTTTGTGCTCCAATGTTAAATTGATATTTTTTTAACCTTGGTTAATAATTTATTAGTTAAATTCATATTCTAAAACCCTACCCTAATGTTTTATCTACACTTTTTAATTCAAATTTAAAATTGATAGGATCTTTTATTAAATTTAATGAGGAACAATTTAAATACCATGGACATAGTTTAATTTTTATCTTAAGGCTTTGTCATGCTTTTCAACACAAACAAACCTTGGGCTAAAAATTCATGCTTGGTCCCTTTTTATATCTTGTAATCCATGATCTTCTTTATCTTAGCATGGTCCAATTGAAAATTCATGGTAACTTTTATTACTTAGCCTAAGGCCTGATCACAATGTTTCATCATATTTACTTATACAATGAAACCTTAGGTTAAGGCCTTATGCTAAGTCATATTCCATAGGGTCCTTTTTATATTTAGCCTATATTAAAAACTTAGGCTAAAATCCTTACTCTTGGTCCCTTTAATTATTCATGGGGTCCTTTTTATATGTTGCAAACTTAGATTAAAATACTTAGACTAAAATATTCATATTTATTAATACAAATAAAACCATGGTCCAAAGTCTTTATGCTGAGTCCCTCTTAAATTAATGAGGTACCATATATATGTTTTAAACTTAGCTTAACCTTTTTATCCTATGTCTTTTATATTTTCTCATGGGCTTAACTTTCTTTCTTCTATGCAGGATCAATGACACATGTTTAAGTAAAGGACCAAGATTAAACAGAGTGAGATCAACATTGAAAAGTCAAGCAATGGTCCCCAACTTAATGCTTGAGTAATTTTACATGATCAATGGTACATGTTACAATGTACACATCTTATTGATGGAAAAAAATCAATGATGAAAATCCATGGTCCTAGTTTAAACATTGATGACCTTTTAGAGTTCAATAATATGCATTTTATCATACAAATCTTAATCAAATGGAGTGAGATCAATTCATAATTTTTAATGAATCTCTAAGCTTTCACAAGATTTCCATGTTTCATAACCTTAGACCCCCAATTAAAAGAGTAGAAACACTAAGTTGTTGATGCATGACACACATAGAGTGTAGAAAAAACCACAAAATGACAAGTATTAGGCTTGGCAAATAGTCCCCATAACATGTTTAAAATTGATGATCATGCAACCGTCATAGGCAGTCTTATGGACATCAAATAATGATCATATGAATGTCAATTTTAACATAGTAAATGGTCCCCTAGATGTGTTTAAAATTTACTATCATTTGAACATCAAATACATTCCCAAAGACATCAATTTTTACATATTAAATAGTCCCCCAAATGTGTTTAAAATTGATGGACATGAAACCATCAAAGACATTCCCATAGATGTCAAATGATGGCCATGTAGGCATCAATTTTAACATAGCCTCTTAGATCTAAATTTTAAAAGGCAATAGTCACATTTTAGATAATGAAGAACATAATGATACAGGAATGTCATGTAAATGCCACATCAAAGCCATGTGAGT
>JARHVA010006372.1:900000-905000 GCA_037957365.1 Torreya grandis | reverse complement strand
GAAAAATTAGTTTAAAAACTAGTATCACATTAGAACAAATTACTACCAATAACAAGCTCTTTTGTCATTATATTGTTAGTTGAATTTTGAGGTGTAAGAGAATAGTGAGAGGAAAGAGAAGACGATGTATCTAATATATACTCCTTTACGTTTTCATTGTCATGATCATAATAATACTCATATGCATCATTATAAATATATTCATAATCACCATTATAAATGAAGTCATTATTATTCTATAATGTACAATCTTGAAAATTTGTCCATTCATTGTTATAATTATGAGATAAATTCAAAAAATCATAAATTTGGTGAGGGGTAGAAGAATTATTAGATGCCATTTTAAACTTTAAAAAAGTATTATATAAATAATGAATATAAAACACACAATAGGTAAACTTTAATCTAACATAACTATATGTGCAATTGAGAAATTGAGAAATTGTTGAATCAAGTGTGTAATAAAAACTAGGATTGTAAGTTAAACCCTAATTGCTATCATTTAGATGTATAGGGACCTAGTATGTAGATCTAGGGGTTTAAATTAGGTGTTTTAAAAAAAATTAAATTACATTAAATAAATGAAACCCTTATGTAAGATTTATTGAATCAGCTAGGTTATGCCAAAAAATTGGGAGAAGGTAAACTATAGGTAAAACTAGGGTTTTAAGAAATATTCAAAGTAAGTCAAGTTCACAAAGTGTTTTAATATTTTAGGACATAACTAGTGTAAATATTAAGTTTTAAAATGGATTATTATGTTTATAATATATAATTAAAGATATAAATGATTTATTTAATTGACTTTCCCAAAATAACAAGTGAGAAGAGAAAGGGTACTTATGTGGAAGTAAACAGGTTTTTCTATGGATCAAGGAACTAAAATAGGTTGGATAAATAGGTAGAGACATTCCATATTATAACTAATATTGAAATATGGTATTAGATAGTGCTTCTAATTTTAATATAGTAGTTCCATGTGGCACTAGTTTCCTTCCTATAATAACTATCTAAAACTTTCGAGGAAGTTACAGGAGGTTATGGAAGTCTTATAGGTGGTTCTATGTCATTAGGGGACTCACTTGTGTTACTATTTTATTTGAATCTCTTCCAAAACCCTAATTAATAATTGAACACATGAAACAATAACTAGATCAAATGCTAAAAAGAAATGAAAAACTAGGTTGTGATAAATGACGATCATACAGAGTAGAACCCTTGTTATCCTAGCTACTTCCTACATTAAACTCAATGTTAGGGGTCTCAGATCTCATGTAGTTATCCCTTAAGGAACATTCATAATAAAATTTCATGTTATACTAGAATGAATTTCACTTAGGCCCTTATTTGATCAATCATGCAATGTCTATATGTGATGACTAAGTAGTACATAGAGTATTGAGTTGTACTATTGATTGATTTTATGTAATTGTGTACCAAAATAGTAAGTGCTAGATGTAAAATTTATTGTGAGAATATTTATATATAATAAAATTTTATCTAAATATATACTTTATTTTTTGGTTGACAAGTTGTAAAATAGGGATAAAAATATAATAAAAGGCTCAAAAAAGGGCTAGTACTCAAAAAGAGGAGAAAATGTGCATTGGAAAAAAGAATCATAATTGGACACTAGCACCACATGGAAATACTATATTGAAAATGGTTCTAGTGTCCTAAGACTTAAAATTTATCTAAAACAAATCAATATAGGCTAGAGGCCCCTGTGATAAAGATAAGGTGACTTAGAACCACTGAGAGTGCTACAAATATGGAAAATAAAACTTAATAAATATCAAAAGACTAAAAATATCCATGCGAACAAGGACTATATCCATCACTAAGACCTTCATATGAAAGAGAAAAAAAATACATAGTACATTTGGTTTCTTGACCAAATTAGGGTGTTTATAGGATCAATGGATTTTTATCAAAAAACCCCCAAAATCTAAGATTTTCCATTCTAGGATGGTTTGATGAACACTATTACACAAGAGAAATTAATTAGTTTTGAAAAATATCCCCCATAATGAAATTATGGCATATAAATAAAAATAGGGAAAAAAATGGGTGTCAATACCTAAATTCTTTCTTTGGAAAGATAAAAAACTAATTATAAAAATCCATTAGTTATCATCTTTGTCCAATTTTCCATAGTTTGATTTAATCATGCTTTTCCTACTTTTGTCCTATTCCATAAATTTCACAAATTTGGTCAATTTCTATTGAGGTTAAGAATGCAAAAATAATTTATTAATTTGATTTAAAACCTCATCATTATCATTATCATTATCCTTAAAAATACTTTTCCCCACTTTGGATAATAAAGTATTATTATTTATCTTGATCCCCTATTACCTTTTAAAACTTGTCTATTCCAAATAAACAATTAATTAAATTTTTGTTCCAATTTTATTTCCCTTATTAACTTGTAATTTAAAATTAGTGAAATTAATTATTAAATGTAAATTAATTAAAAATGGCACATGAAAAGTCTTCCCTTTTCAAAATTGATTGTCCTCAAAGAATTCAAACTTAGATGATTTAAAATCTCTAGACCTTCCCAAGTGGCATCCTCAATTTGAAAGCTCTTCCAACAAACCAAATATTCATTTATATATATTTTTATCAGTCTCTTAGCCTTGATATCTATCACCTCTTTATGAATTAGGATCAATTATCTATGGAAGATGTAATCTGATGCCCCAAAGATCTCTTTAGATAAAATACATGGAAAACATTATGAATTTTATTATTTTTAGGAAGTTCCAGTTCATATGTTATTAAAGCCTATTTTTGACACCTACCTTTTTTATATAAATTTGAGTGTTATTATATATTATTTCAAATTTATGACTAAGTGTCATGGCATTTAAAACTACTTATGGGGTCCTAGTCAATTGCTTTCATTTCAAATATACATTCTTACATTAAATAGATGTGATGATTGTTGTATTTAATGATTTTTTACTATAACATCATGAAGTGGTTTAAAAGGCATAATTGGTGATAAAGGAAAATGCCTTCAGTACTTATATGTATAGGATGTGAAAATTTATAGTTGTGCATAATTTGACATGATAATTTGAGTAGTGACATTTTTTTGTTGTACTTTTCCTATTTCATCTATAAATCATGCAATTTTTATATTAATATAGATGTATGAGGACATTTGTAGGATCTAGAATTTGATCAATGAGATGATGTTTCAAATCTCTTTTGTGATTTAATATTTTAGTCATAAAGCTACAATATAAGTTGAGAATGATATTTAACTTTGATATCATACACACTTCATTTAGTTTTTATATTTTCTCCATTTCATTGATGGAATTTGTGATTGTATTTTCAAGGATTTAAATTTATATGTTGATTTCAATATAACATATAATTCAAACATATTATTATTAAGGTTTAATTTTATATTTAAAAAACTTAATTCTATTGTTATTAAGGTTTAAGTTTATGTTAAAAACAAAGTTAAGTGTTTAACCTAAGTGGCTAATGAATACATTGAGGTGATTTCCTAAGGTGGTGCATTCTAAGGAATCTTGTATTGATGAAGTTACCAATGCAAATGTCTTGGTTTTGGAGTTAGTTTCGAACCTTATCATGATAAGATGGGGGTGACACGAAATGAGTTGTAAATGGCATGAACATAGTTTTATATAGTTTTGGATGTTATTGGGATTCATTTGAGATACCTTATTTAGTTGCATTAATATCTTGTGTACATGTATCAAACATCAGCCATTAGTGTGTATTTTGAGGCAAGTTTACTATTGGATAAACTTAAGTTGTGTAGAATTAGTTAATCTTCTAACCAAGTACTTGTAGTGTTGACATAAAATGAAGTATGACATGTATACTAGGGTGGTTAATGCAAAATTAGAGCATACAAAAGGTTGGTTATGTATATTAAGAATCCATTTTTACAAATCTCTTGGTGGAGGTGCCATTCCTCAAGTAGAACAAAGAACAATAAAGAGTTTAGACAATATATTTTGGTTCATTTGGTGCATTTATAGAAAAGTTTAGTTTCCTTGTTTCATTTACTCATATGAAGATGCATTTTATTTCAGATTTAAAAGATATATTCAAATTTTTACATGATATATTGAATATTTTTTTGAAACATAAATTTGTTCAAATTTTTTTTGAAAATATTATGTGATTCTAAAATATGGGAATATGTATGGAGAAGGTAATAAGCTTGTAGTTGAAGTATTTTTTTTAGTTTTAAGGTTTTTTTCTCGATTCAATTTTTTTATAAGTTGACTATATTTGGAAATATTTTGGGTATACTATTCATTTGCACTATAATATTTGAATATATTGATAAGATATGAAAATGTCTAAGTTAATGTTCAAAATATTAAGGTTTATATAGATGGGTTTTTGTTTGAGAAAGATATACAAAATTTTATTTTGTATTAGCTAAAAAAATTTATTTTTATTTGATGGGTTCTACTTTTTGGATTAACATCTAGAAAGATATGGATTATAAAAACTATGATTGTATGTTTCATTATATTCTCAGATAATTCATGGGTATTGGATTTTTAAGGTTTGGAGGAACCATGTTTGTGGACTTATAAAGTTAAAAATAGTTTGTGTTATTTTTTGGGTAATTGAGGTCTACATGAATATGAAATATAAGTTTGAATGGTTTTATTCAAAAAAAAAAATTCATGGGTTTTGATGTTTCAAATCAATCTACATGTAGAGGTAGTTTGTCTTTATTTACTCAAATACAAAATTATTAAGCTTGTGTGAGAAAAGAAGTTGGTATTTGGAATGGCATTGATGGATAAATGATGGGCTTACATTTGAGATTGAAAATTAAATAAAATTCCTTTTATTGTGAAAAATATGTATTCATGAACCTAAATAAATGTTTGATGTGTTAAAATTGATGACCAAATGATCATCACAATAGTCTAGATCTTTGATAACATTATATCCATTTGAATGTCAAATTTGACCTAACTATTAAACAT
>JARHVA010006372.1:817500-895000 GCA_037957365.1 Torreya grandis | reverse complement strand
TAACCAAATTAATGTTTATATAGACATTGTCATTTCATATGTATGATTTACATGCTTGTGTGATATCATGTTATAATGTATTTCTTTATGGTACACATCATGTAGTACAAATCTTATATCACATAGGGTACTAGCATGTCTCTCTATATTCTTGCACCATAACTCTCTACCCATTCATGAAGGGCCATTCCCTATTTGGGGGATTATGTTGGGATTTGATGGTCCATGGTCAGTGTGGAAAAGCACTTAGATGATGCTCTACCTCCCCATTACAATACCTACATGGAGACTACACTTGATATAGGAGTTAGTGTGACTCAAGCTCCATGGAGCATTATATCTATTATTTTACTATATACTGAGGCAACATCCCTAATGGAAATGTAATTGATTATTATTATACATTGATAACAGAGGCTATATTATTGTACCATCCATGGTTTTATTTTATTATGATTACTTTCCTTAAGCAGTTATGATTATTTACATAAGTTGTTAGTAATTGGTAAATATTATTGTTATATGTTTATATAAATTTGATATGCTTAGTTAATTATGCTGAAAATCACTAATTAGATTCTCATGGTGTAATCTAATGAAATAATAATTGTTGAGTAAATATTTAAAAAAAATTATTTCATTATTCTAGTAAATCCCTATGGGGATGTTACATGACAGTATCAAAAATATGGCTCAAACTCTATGACTTAATGAGTTTTCTAATGTTTCTATATTATTTTATTACAATAAAGATGAGCAAGAGAATTGGGTGAGGGTCCTTCAAATATCAATGACAATAACCCTCCATTTGATCCTAACCAATTTTCCACTGAATAAACAACAAAGCTAGATTAGATTCTTATGACCATGAATGAGAGTAGGGATAGAGTCATAGCCCTACAATAATAAATTTATGGACAATAAGAGGAAGACCATTAGGATGAGCCTGAAACACATCCTACTAAGTATGAAATCCCTCAAGAGTAGAGACATGAGGAAGTGCCTCAAGATGCGAGAACACATGTAACCATAGATTTTGTAAGGGATATGAAAAAGGTGAATCCACCAAAGTTTTAGAAAACCATTATGGGAGATAGAGTTGAAGCATCGTTGATTGAAATGGAGAAGTATTTAAAGATTCAAAACTACTCTAAGGTAACCAATCTTTTTTGGGGAGATTATCAGTTGGCTAGAGAAATAACCATGTGGTGGGCCAAAAAGAAGTTAGAAATGAATTTTAACTTGACCACCACTACTTGGGAGTAATTTGGGACACTATTTAAATTAAAATGGATTTTATAGTTGTATTTTGACCAAAAACTAACAAATTTTCAAAATATGAAGCAAGAAGACTTGTCGATGAATGAGCACTATGAATAATTCACCAAAATTCTGAAATATGTACCTCAGTATTAGGTAGAAGAGAGGTTTAAGATTAAGATATCTATCATGGGATTAAAACCCCAGATTAGTGGAGAGGTAGACATTCATAGACCATTTACCATGGACTAAGTATTTGAGAAAGTGGTCAAGCAAAAGTTAAAATATATTTCTCAAGTCTAGGAAAAGTTTAAGAAAAAGTTTGGAAGTTCAAATCCAACTTTCAAGAAGAAAAACTATAAGTAGAAGAGTGGAAACTCCAAGAGTCAGTTCAAGAATCATAATACCATATTTAATAGTGGTTTAGGTAGCAAAAAACTAGGTAATGGTTCTAAAGATGGTTTCATGGGAAACCAACAATATCATAGGAAGGGACCATTAGGAGGTTGATTCATCTATGGAGGTGACCATTTTGTGAAAAAATGTACCCAGGATAAGTTGAGAAACAAAGGTTCTAACCCTCAATAAGTAACTTTTAAATAACATATCCATGTAGTGGTTGATAATTGACAAGCCAAATTTAAATATTTACCCATAGAACTATCAGGTATATTGTTTGAACATCTAGTTTCCATTTTGATAGATATAAGGGTTACAAAATGTTTTATATATCCTATAATTCTAAATAAATTATCTAGGAAAGTTAGTGTAATGGAAAATGCATAGTCGGTATAATATGTGAATGACTCTAAAGTTTAGGTTGACAAGTGTTTAGTTGAATAAGAAATCAGGTTTATAGAATTCATAATAGTTATGGATATTTATGTATCACCACTAGGTTCATATGATGTGATCTTTGGAGTCAATTGGCTTGAGAAGCATAAAACCAAGGTTGATTGTTATCTAAAAAGAGTAGTGTCTTGATGATTATGGAAATTAGATACTAATTCAGGGTGAGAAAATGGAGTTAAGGCTTAGGCAAATTTATGCAATGCAACTCAAGAAAGCCCGAAGATGTCAAGTATTTATTGTTAGGATAAATGATATCGAGGAAACTAAGGAAATATCAATTGAATATGATCCTTTCCTTAGGAATTTTCATTATGTGTTTCTTAAAAAATTTATAAGATTTCCTCCTACATAGGAATTTGGATTCTCTATTGATATCAAACTAAGATCAAAACCTCAGTCTAGGTCTCCATATAGAATGAAACTCACTGAATTAGTAGACTTGAAGGCACAACTTAAAGAATTTTTGTCCAAAGGGTTGATTAGACCAAGTGTGTTACCATGGGGTACATTATTTATTTTTGTTAAGAAGAATGATGGCACTCTTTGACTTTGCATTGATTATATAATGTTGAAGAAAGTGACTATCAGGAACAAGTGTCCACTACCTTGAATAGATGATCTTTTTAATCAAATGTGAGGAGTGATGGTTTTTTATAAGATTTATATTAGATATAGATATCATCAGTTAAGAATAAAATATGAAGATATTACAAATATGGAATTCATAACTTTCTATGGGAATTACAAGTTCACAAAATTATCATTTGGGTTGATGAATGCACATATAACATTCATGAATTTCATGAATAATGTGTTCAAATATTATCTATATCATTTTTTTAGTCTTTTTAGATGATATTTTAATATAATAGAAGGATGAAGATGAGCATCTTCAACATCTAGAGCTGGTTAGAATTCACATTCTAGTGGAAACCGGTTCTAGTGTGGACAACTTTTGAAACTAGTTTTTTCCTACCAAGTTGAACCCCCTGAGTGCAACTAGTGGGATCACGGATCCAATGGAGGACACTACTGGTGGCAGTGCCTCTAGGGATCTATTCAAAAATTTGGTAGTGGATAGTCCATCCAATAGATGGAAGAAGGCACTTACAGGTGAAAAGATGTGCCCCTCAAAAAGCATGACGAGCCTCCCTGTTATCTCAAAGGGCACAACCCTACATATCCCAAATGATCTGGTGGAGGAAATCATGGCATCCATGGACCTTACATTGGTAGGTAAGTTTTTTTCTTTCCATCCTAGTATCAAAATGATTAGGAAATGGGTTATGTCTAGGTGGAAAGTTAAGGGTAGTGTTTCGATCACTGCCATGGTAAGAGGCCTATTCCTTTTTAGTTTTATGAATAGGGAGGACATGATCACTACTCTTGCTAGAGGACCATGTCTATATGGCCCACATTCTCTTGACCTATGCTCATGGAAACTAGGATTTGATCCTAACTCAGACCTTAATAAGTTTGCTCCTGCTTGGGTAAGACTGCTAGGGTTCCCTTTGGAATTCTAGGATGAAATTTTTTTCACAGCTATTGGCAATTCTATTGGCTAATATGTCACTAAAAATCATACAACCAAAACAAAGTATAGATGTGTGTATGCTAGACTTTGTGTCAATGTTGAAATAAATAGGACTCTCCCTATGACCATAGAGCTAAACTCTAAATATGGGACCTGGACTCAGCCGATCACTTATGAAAATGCTACCACTTTCTGTCAAATATGTAAGAGAAAGGGACATTTAATGACAAAATGCATAGAAAAGAAAAAGGGGAGGAAAGATGATTCCCAGATTGAAGGGGAGGATTAGGATCTCAATTACAGAAAGAACAACAAGCAAGAAATAGAGAGTAATGTAGAAAATCTTGACAACACAGAAATGGGAGAGGAGGAAATGGGAAAGGAGGATATCACTAGTAGTGAGGGAAAAGCTGTCCCAAAGGAAAATATAGTATCAGCTGATAGTCAGAAGGCTATATTTAACACAACCAACCCTCTAGAAAAATAGACTAATATGTTTAAGGAAGGAGAAAGAGGTAACCTTTTGATAGAGGAAGTCAATGAAGAAGACAAAGTTCCAAGAGTTGGATAGGAAGAAGTAACTCTAGAAAGTCTGACTAAAGGAGAAGCAGACCCACAACTAAATACAGACATTTTCCATGCTCTGGAAGTTAGAGACCAAGTAGGAAGCTACTTAGCAATAGGTGTAACAGGACAAAGTGGCAGTAATGAATAGGAGGAATGGGTTACCCCAAAGAAAATGAATTGAAAAGGTAAAAAATCTGTAGATGTTGGCACTGAGCCCAAATAAGGGAGGCCAACCCTAAGAGAAATAAGACAAAGAGAGATTACTAGGGTGATTGACAGTGGTAAACAGAATACACTAGAGACCCAACCCCCCAAACCCTCTAAATGAGAATATTATCTTGGAACCTGAGGGGCTTTAACAGTCCCTCAAAGTAGTTTGAGGTTAAAAACTACATTTTAGATAATAAATTAGATATTTTATTAATCTAAGAAGTCAAGATGAATGAGGAGAATTTTATGAAAATTGCTGCCTATATATGGCCTAAGGTGGATTTTTGCATTAGTCATACTGAAGGGGCTTTAGGGGGATTGTCACTATGTGGAATAGTGCTAAAATATATGGGTCTCTTATGGATTATAATAAGCACTTCTTGATTACCCATTTTTCTATGACATCTTTGAACTAGTCATTGATCAATGTCTATGGACCGAATAACAGAGCTTTGAGACAAAAATTATGGATAGACCTGAGCAGTTTTAGGAATAATCCCCAGAACATTAGATGGATGTTAGCCAGAGATTTTAACACTCCTCTATACCCTTCTAAAAAATAGGGTGGAATTATGGATTACTTGTACAACATGTTTGACTTTGCTAAACTCATCAATGATTGGGGATTATTGGACATAGAGCTACAAAACAAAAATTTTACCTAGACCAATAAAAGAAGAGGAGATCAAATGATTCAGGTTAAATTAGACAGATTTCTTATATCAAGAAATTGGAAGGATTATCATAATATGCAGGCACAGGCTTTCCCTAGAACCATGTCTTACCACTACCTGATCTTCCTCAGTTGGAGAGAATAGGGACATTCCAGACCTTCCCCATTCCATTTTGAAGCTATGTGGATAAAACATAAAGACTTTAGACAAATGGTGGCCCAATGGTGGAAAAATCCTATTCAAGGTACTCCTATGTTCAGAATAGTCAAGAAACTC
Organism: Torreya grandis; assembly: GCA_037957365.1. Classification (NCBI taxonomy): domain Eukaryota; kingdom Viridiplantae; phylum Streptophyta; class Pinopsida; order Cupressales; family Taxaceae; genus Torreya; species Torreya grandis. The sequence goes on along the minus strand of JARHVA010006372.1, from coordinate 889,627 downwards.
CAACACATTAAACAAGAAGTTTATGGATGGAATAGATACAGCTTTGGGCAGGTCTTTTAGCAGAAGAAAAATATAGTGGGAAAACTCAAGGATATACAACAATTTATAGATCAAGGGGATGAATTTGAGGATACTTTAGAAGAATAGAATATCATATCTTTAGAATGGAAGAATCTTATGGAAAGAGAAGAGGTTTTTTGGAAATAGAAATCCTGTGTTCAGTGGCTTAAAGAGGGGGATAGGAACACTTCCTTTTTTCATCTTTCAGCTATGAAACATAGGAAAGCCAACTCAATAACTAAGCTTGTCTTAGATAATGGTGAAATTATTACTGAGGATAATGAAATAGGGGAACAAGCCAGGGCTTTCTTTCAGAATCTGCTTATGAAAGAAAATAATAATGATAGAATCGATAGACCTATGAATCAATTTATTGATAAAATCCCCTATTTGATAATGGAAAAAGATAATCTAGAGATGTTAAAGCCTATATTTGAGGAAGAAGTCCATGTTGTTTTATTCTCCATGGGTGTTTTTAAATCCATAGGTCCTGATGGCTTTCCTCTTATATTCTTTCAAGAATATTGGGAGATAGTAGGAGCGGACCTCACAGCTATTGTGCGTGATTTTTTAAGATCAGGTAAACTTTTGAAATAAGATAATAATAATTTCATTGTACTTGTTCCTAAAAATCACAACCTTCACACCTCACTAATTTTAGTCCCATTAGTCTATGCAACATTGTGTATAAGTTATGTACTAAAATGCTGGTCATGAGGATTCAACCTTTGCTAGACAAAATTATTTCTCCTACTCAAAAAGGTTTCATCTCGAGCAGGCAGATTCTTGATGCTGTGATCACCACACATGAGACTATTCACTCAATGGATAAGAGTAGAATCCCTAAGATGGATCTCAAGCTTGATATTTCTAGAGCTTATAATTGAGTCTCATGGACTTTTTTGTTCCAAGTGATCAAAAAAGTTGGGTTTAATGATAAAATGTCTCGCTTGTTATGGAATGCAGTCTCTTCTACAAAATTCTCAGTACTGGTTAATAGTGTTCCTAGAGGGTTTTTCTCATCCTCAAGAGGAATTCATCAGGGAGACCCTCTCTCCCCATACTTATTCATCATTATGGCTGAGGCACTGGGAAGATACATACAAGTAGATATAGCCTCAAAAAAGCTAGTGTGCATCAAACCTACATCCTCCCTTCATCTTATGGTGGTACAGTAGTTTGTGGATGATACTATCTTCTTTGGCATCTCATTGGTGATTGAATCTAGAAGATGGAAGAATATCTTAAATAATTATGCCAGAGAGTCAAGACAAAGGATAAAGTTCTAGAAAAGCAATGTGTATTTCTTTAACACTCCTAATGAACTTAGACATATAATCATTGATATATTAGAATGTGTTGAAGCTGGCTTACCAGCTACCTACTTGGGTCTCCCACTCTCAATCAAAGAGGTATCTCCTAGATTTTGGAATGGAATTGCAGAAAGAATGCTGAGGAAACTTCTTGGTTGGAAGGGGAAACTACTCAACAATGTTCGTAAACTACAACTTCTTCAGGCTTCACTGTAAGGTATTCTTACATACTTCTTATCTCTTTTTAAAATTCCTACGTATTTTGCTGAGAAACTAGAACATATCCAAAGGAAATTTTTATGGACAGGAGTGGAAGACAAATAGAGAATATCTTTAGTTAGATGGGAAAAAGTGTGTCTTCCAAAATCTCGTGGTGGACTTAATATTAGGTCCATCAAGAACATGAACAAATCCCTTCTCTCAAAAGTTAGTTGGAACTTGATCCATAAAAATAATGATTGGGAGGAAATAATGTATGCCAAATACATGCATAGAATTGATGATTCCCACTTTCTTCAATAGACGGGATTACCCCAAGGATCTGTGATATGGAATAAAATGCTAAAAAGTAGAAGCCTTCTCAAATAGGGAATTAGATGGAAACTTGGAAATGGCTAGCATATTAAATTTTGGGATGATATCTAGTTAAAGGACAAGGCTCTCATCACACAAGGAAACTATGGAGAGATTACCAACTTGACTACCCAATTTTTTGGAGATAGGGTTAGTGATTATATGGAAAATAACAATGGGATGAGGAGCTAGAAAAATCTTTTGGATTATTGTGTGCACTAGCCTGAGCTTTTCTCAAGAGTTCAGGAGATCCAATAGTGCATTCAAGATATCAGAATCCCTCTCTTTCCCCAGGAGGATGAACAATACTAGTAGCCAGATAAGAATGGATCATTCTCTATCAAATCTACTTATCATCTGCTCATTCCTGAAGCTCAGAATAAAGATGCATGGAAAAAGGTTTAGAATCATAAACTTATTCCAAAAATTAACATGTTTTGGTGGGCTACTTCTCATAACAAAATTCTTACTCAGGATAACCTTCAAAATAGAGGGTTTACTTTGGTTAATAGATTTTTCCTATGTGGTTCAAAAGAGGAATCAGTTTCACACCTCTTTATCCACTATGAGTTTTCCTAAGAATTATGGGGCACAATACTTAACAACTTTGGTATTTTATGGGTCTACAATTCTGACCTTAAAGAAGTAATTCTCAGCTAGAACCCAACCTTCACACATCCCTAGCTTATGGAATTATGGAAGCAAGCTCTGCAATGTTTGAGTTGGACTTTATGGAAAGAGCGCAATCACAAAATTTTTAGGGACACTGCTAGAAATGCTACTCAGGTGTTTAACTCCTTTGCTAAGACCATTATGGAAAGTGTTACAATAGCTCATATTCATGTTGTGGAGAAACCCCTATCTCAAATTTAAAGCCAAATTTCATCCAAATAAAAGGTTTTAAACTAGATCCCTGGGTATAATAACTCCAAAATACTACAGAGACTTAATACTAAATGGATCCCCCCTAAACCTAATTGGATGAAACTCAACTTTGATGGGGCATCCAAGTTGGATGGTAAAGCTAGTGGAGGAGGAATTATAAGGAATGATAAAGGATGGATGTCTACTATCTATGCTGGTGGAATTGGATGCTAGAGAAACAACTATGCTAAAGCAATGGCTTTATTATGGGGATTAATGTTAGTTATATCCCTAGGAATAAGGAACTTGAATATACAAGGAGACTCTAAGATGGTCATAAATGCTGTTAATAAAGCTTCAAATGTGGGAATCAAGCTAAAAGACATCATTATTGATATCCAATTTCTTTTACAAAAGTTTTTTGAAGTTGATATTTCCCATACCTACATAGAAGGCAATAGGGTCACTGATGCTTGAGCCAACCTTGGGCAACAATTTTCAGGTTGGAGGGTGTGGCGACAAGGTGTTCATATTCCCTTAAACATTAGGGAGATCATTCAAAAGGAGATGACTTTTTAGGAATGAGATGTATTGATGACCCTAAAAAGACCCATATTGATACCCCCAGCTCCTTTGAAAGCAAGAAGGGAAAGAAGAGAAAGGTTGATGAAGAGGAAGAAAATATTAAAGATAATATGGAAGGGACCCACAGGAATCTAGGTAGGGCCATGAAGGGCCAAGGTGGAAAATCTCACAAGCCTTCTAAAATTAATAAGGAAGGATTCCCCTCTGGAGTATGAAGGTCAGGGTGGATTGCTGGTAAATCAACCCTGAAGGCCAGATTGATTGATTATTCAAAAAGTACTTCAGAAGAAGCAACCCAGGAGGAAGAGTCTGAGGAGCTAGAAATCCAAGAAATTTTGGAGGACACTGGAGGGAAGCAGGCTACTAGGGATTTTTAGGTTATTGAGGAGCAGGGTGCTAACACTATGAGAAATACTAACAATAAGGGGAAAATGTATGTCGAGGAAGCTGGTGAGGGCACTGAGAATGTGATTGTTTAGAAAACTAAAATTGGGGCCCTAAAGGATTGCATTCATAAGCTGGAGAAGGTCTTCACTAAAGGGCTTTATAATACAATTATATTAAACATGTCTATGCTGGAAGTGGTGGGTAATATTGGGTATGCTGAAAACATAGAGAATGAAAAACTCAATGTTATTATCAAATCAATAGTTATGTAAGGGGAGACCTCTCTGACTCTTGTCTTCTCATGGCTTGTGTTTTGTTTTTGTCTATTTTTCTCGGCTGTGTTGTCGTCTCTCTGAAGGCATTTTTTATTTGTTCACCTTCTTGTCTTTTTTGACTATATAGGGTTCACCCCCTAGTTTGCCGCCTTACTTTATCAAAAACATCTAGAGCTAGTTTTACAATGTATGCAAAATCATAAGTTGTATGGCATTGTCCAAGTGTACATTTTTACAAAAGAACGTTAAATATCTAGGATAGATTATCTTAGTGGATGGAATTTATGTTGATCTAGCTAAGATAAGAGTCATTATGGAGTGGCCAAAACCAAGTAATGTGCACAATATTAGAAGTTTCATGGGGTTAGTGAGATATTACAATAAATTCATCTCAATTTTTTCTAAGATAGTTAATCTAATTACTTCTTTGAAGTGTAAGAATTAGAGTTTTAGCTATTATGAAAAATGTGAAGTGGATTTTTAGGAATTGAAAAGAAGGCTTACTTTGGCACCAATTTTAAGAATTCTTGATCCCAATGGTCAATTTTTAGTGAACATAGATACATTTGGGGATGGACTAGGAGGTGTCCTTATGTAGGATAATGTAGTAGTAGCTTATAAGTCAAGGAAATTGAAGCCTTATGAGGTTAATTATTACCCTCATGATTTTGAACTTGCATCAATTATTCATGATTTATAAGTTTAGAGACATTATTTGTGGGAAAACCATTTGATCTCAAGATTAATAACTTAAAACTCAAATAAAATTTCACCCACCAAATTTGAATGCTTGTTAGAGGTGGTGGTTAGATTTTTTGTTTGACTATGGCATTGATATCGATTACATTAGAGGCAAAGAGAACATTTTTGTTGATACTTTGAGTGGTAAAAGGTAAATAGAAATTGTATCTACTATCAAGAGTACTTTCATGGATCATATCATTGATTTTTCATCAAGGGATAATTTCTATGATCAAACTAGGAAAGCAATGTCTGAGAATGCTCAAAATCTTAGGTATAAAAGATACATCTTATAAAGTGATGATATTTTACATCATAATAGAAGGATGCATGTGGAAGATTAGAAAATCTAAGAATCAAAGTGCTAAATTAACTACACAATGCCCCATATTTAAGATATCTAACATTAATGAATCTTATGGTAGAGCTTAGACCATTTTATTTTTGCAAGGTAATCAAGAAAGATGTAGTTGAACTTTGTGTCATGTTGTCTAGAATGTTGATGAGTGAAAGCCAAACATGTGTATTTGAATGGATTGTTATATCTATATGACATACAAAATTGGAAATAGAAGGTGATTAGTATGTACTTTGTCCAAGGATTACCACTATCATAGAACAAACATCACATGATCTTGGTTTTTATTGATAAATTAAACAAATTAGCACATTTTATCCCAATCAATTTGATAGATGAAACACCAAATCTTGTGAAAAGATTCATTACATAAGTGTAATGATTGCATGTATTTATAGAGAATATCATATCAGATCATGATCTAATAATGACTTATAGATTTTGGTTATCTCTAAATTTAGCTTTGAGTACACAACTAAATTTTAGTATTACATATCAATAGATTGATGGTCAAATTGAGCAAGTTAATCAGGTGTTAGAGGATCTTCTTCATATGCATTGCACAGATCAAAAATACAAATGGGAATAATACCTTCCATTGGTTGAGTTTGCATATAATAAATCATACCAATATATTTTGAATATGGCATCAGTTGAAGCACTTTATGGGATAAGGTGGAGAACACCAATTAGTTGGGATAGGTTGGAAGACAAGGTAGTCTTTGGATCTAAAATGATTTCAGAAATGGAGGAACAAGTTAAATCAATAAGGTAGAGATTGGCCAAGGAGAATTATAGGTAGAAGATCTATATTGATCTAAAGATAACATCTAGGTAGTTTGCAGTAGGTGATAAAGTATTTTTACATGTTAAACCCCAAAAGAGCTCAATTAAATTTAGGAAGTCATCAAAACTTTCACCAAGATATGTGGGGATCTTCAAGTTTTTAGAAGTGGTCAATCTTATAGCGTCTAGGCTTTCATTTCCACCATCCCTATCTCTATTGCATAATGTCTTCCATGTATATTTTATCAATAATTATATAGTTTATCCATTACATGTGTTAGATTGGAATGCTTTACGATTTTTGGATTCTAGGGTGGTCATGGTCGAACCAATCATAGTAATTGAAACTCGTAAACTTTATTTGTATAATAGAGAAGTGTCATAATGCAAGTTCTTATGAGACCAATACTCTGAACATAGTGCTAATTGGGAAGACTATCATGAGTTTTAAATGTTGTTTCCATATTTACTTGCTTGATTTGATGCTAGATACTATGTTTTTATTTTGTTAAACTTGGCTTGTTATTTAAAACTAAGGTTTGAATAAGTGTCATCAAGATGATAACCATTTTTAGGGGTGAAGGATGTTACATATTTATTCTCGCACTAAACTAATTTACCTAATTATCTATGGATTAATAAATTTCATTAAAATGATTATTTATTTTTAACTGAATTATAATTCATATGTTATTATAGGATAGATGTATGCTACTTAGATTTCATGGGTTCATTATTTTGAGACAATAAATTATGAATTATATACATAATTACTATGTTAAATTTATTGTTATAGCATTGTTTTATATGGATCATGATATACTTGAATAACTACCTTATTGTCATGAGATAGATGTAGGAGAATCTATCCCTCAGAGCATGATGGAGGGAAAGCATCATCAGAGAGGGTGGCATAGATAGAGATAGTGAAGGATGATAGAGGAATTTTTAATACCCTTGCACATACCATATTAGATTAAAAAAGTTATAAGCATTGTGTGTTTGGATTATTAGATATTATAGTTTCATATTTTAAATGTTAGTATGTATTTATGGAGTAAATCTTGTATGTGAATTCAAAATTTTTACGTAGTTTCAGTACTTGATATTATAGTAAGATTACATGAGGCTATCTTGATTATGTTTATCTATGATTTTTGAGAGTAAATCAAATAACATATATCTAATTTTTATAATATATATAGACTAGTATAATTCCTTTAAAAATGTCATTAAACATTTAACTTACTATTATTAATATCAATATAAGATAATCTATTAAATTAAAATAAGACATATATATAGCCTATATAAATATACTAGTAATTGATTAAACAATTATATTTTTATAGGAATTAATTATAAATTTATCTATCTTTTAATAAATAGATAATTACATTTATTTTATTTATATTCAATAATATTGAACTATCCTAAAAATACTAACCTTGAGTTAAGTCCAATCTAAACCTAGTCCTTGATTATCATGCATAAGACTACATTAAAATTAGAAGTATGGATATCATTATATCAATGATTAATGTAGACTTGAGTAGTGGATATAATCAGAGACTTATAGTGAAGTGATAATGCAAAATTTTGAAAACAAAAAAAATGTTTTAATAATATTTGATAAATTTCAAAATAAAGAGAAATTAGGGCTTCTAGAAGTTTAATGGAGAAGATAATTGTGGATTAGTGGAGTTTAGAGGAAATTGGGATAATATGCATTGACTATGAAATAAAATAAATAGTGGCATGTAAAGTTAGAATGGAAGGAGGATGGTAAGGAAAAATAATGAGTTGTAAGGAAAGGAGATACATGGAAGAGAAAAGATGAAAATTATAGAGAAACGAAGCAAAGGGTTTTCAATATCTTAGAGTTTAAAATAGTAGAATTGAGAAGGCTGGTATTATTCTTACATTCTATTAAAAAATGAAAATATGTGTGTGATTTATTATAATTAGGGCCTGGGAAATGGATCATAGATTTTAATGGATATAGTCTTAGATCTATGGATGGCTCAACCATCCATAAAGCTAACCCATTATCCTGATATCCTAAGAGTTTTACTTTAGAATGGAAAGAATGTTAAACCATATATTTAAATGAGATTTTTAAAATCAATAGCATACTATCCTATTTTAGGAAAATGGTAACTTGAGGGAGTAGTGTTATGTAAATAAAGAATGAGTTTTGTAAAATGTATTGTAACTACATACTCAATTATAATTTGGGGGTAGTAAATTATCCTTATTTTAGAAGGATATCAACTAAGTTAATAAATTATTAAACAAGTTTTTATTTAGGAAAATATTTAAACTATTATTTTATTTTTAAGATATATTACTGATAGTCAAATTATAGATGAAACAGAGTTTTGTTTGCATGGGTAATAGATTTGTAAATAATATATGTTATTCATATAATAATAACAAAGGGTATACTCCATATAAAATTTTTGAAAATGTTTCATAGGTTTGAAAAGGTTTTTTTTTGTTTTGTGTATCATATGTGGCTTATAAATTATGTATCATATTTGATATATAAATTGTATATCATATCATGTATATAAACATATGTAGACTATAACGGTCAGTTTAAAATGGAGTTTATGCAAAGTATAGTATGGATATTTATATATAAACTACATATATAAATATATATGTAGGATATATATATAAGAAATGTATTATTTAATAGATAAGTAAATATATATACCACTATGTCTCTGTATAACTTGAATGGGGTAGATACACACACACACACACACACACACACACACACACACACAAAAACTATGTTTTAAAATAGTTACACATGTTTGTAAAAATAAGATATTTTTATGAACATAATTTTTTTTCTTCAATTACTATAAATGGAATGCATACAAGTAGACTGTGAATATATATTATGTGTATGAATATATGTAGTCATGACTTGTGTAAATAGGTATAATGCATATATTTTTATACACATAATGACATATGTGATTCACTATGAGACTTATAGTTATATATGTTAGAGTAATATTGTAAGAACTACATGTTTATGAATCATACCAATCTTAAATTATGAATTCAACTTAACTTGAAAACATAGGAATTTGGATAGTTTAAGGTTGTAAATGGAAACCATGTGAGTTGGACTTAAATTGAAAATATATTTCACCATGTAAGAAAATTTTGACTTTTTCTCCATAGTATTCGATAACTTAGATTATTGAATAAATGATTTAAAGTTTGGGAATAGAATAAATATGAAATTAGGAATAAAATAGAGCATTGTTGGATTCATTATTTTTGATGTTAATTTATTGAGAATAAGGGTTTTGGATTTATATTTGTTTTTAGTGTTTTCTTGGAAGTTTATATCTTTTAGGATTTAAAAAGAATATCAAAAAAATTCTGAGAGTATGTCATAATGTTAATAATAAATTAAATTATATATATTATTATATATATAATATAATCACATAAATATACAAAATATATGGATAAGAGAACCTAGGTCCTCTTATATGTGTATAGTGTATATTTATAGAATAGGTAGGATGCCTATAGTTATAGTTGTGACTAGTAACTTAAGTCACGAAATTTATAAGGAATGGGAAATATAGCTATACAAATGTAGCCTAATTTCTAAATTGGATTAATATGTGAACATTTTTAAATCTTTATGAAAATTGTGAATGTTAGTTATATTGAGTGGTATGAACTTTAAGTTATGAAAATGTTGAATTCATGTTTAACATTTACTAAAGGAAAAATAGACTCTTGAAATGAATTTTATTATACCTATATGGTAAACAAACTTGATTTTCATAGATATTTTGATGATATAAATAATATTATGAGGTTTATTTATATGATTGATGGACTAAATGTATGTATGGTAATTATTTCCATAATTAGCATGTGTCTGTACTGGATAGTAAATATAATTGTATGAACATGTTGGTTATAAATATATGTTAACCAAGTCTAACATTGATTGTTTTAATTAAGTAGTGAGATGTACTTCACCAACTTAATTAGCATCATCAATGCTAGATGAAGATAATATGATCAAGTGGTGTGTATGAATTTGATTGATCCTAGAGATCATATGTTATTTGAAAACTTTATCCAAAGTAATGTTTAGATAGACAATTTCATTTCATATGTATGATTTACATGCTTGTGTGATATCATGTTATAAAATATTTATTTATGGTACATATCATGTAGTAAAAATCTTACGTCACACAAGGTACTAACGTGTCTCTCTAGATTCCTGTACTATCACTATCTACCCATACATGAAGAGAGAGGCATTCCCTATCTAGGGTATTTTGTAGGGATTGATGGTCCATAGTTGGTTTGGAAAATTCTTTGATGATTCTCTCCCTCCCCACTGAAGTACTTACTTGGAGACTACACTATAGATTATCAGAGATATAGGAGTTAGTATGATTAGAGTTCTATGGAGCATTGTATCTATTATTGTACTATATATTGAGGAAAAATGCCTAATGGAAATTTATTTTATTATTTTTATAAATTACCAATAAAGGATGTATTATTGTACCAGACATGGCTATACTTTATTATGATTAGTTTCCTTAAGCAATTATGATTATTTACATGAGTTGCTAGTGATTGGTAAATATTATTGTTATATGTTTACATAAATTTGATACGATTAGTTAAGTATGCTGAAAATCACTAAATAGATACTCATGGTGTAATCTAATGAAATAATAAGTGTTAAGTAATTTTTTTTAAAAAATTATTGCATTATTCTAATAAATCCCTATGGGGATGTTACATAAATGTTTTTAAATGATCAGGGTACTCCCACCCATTTAGAGTTTTATTAAGTATATAATTATTTAAGTTTGAGCTTAAGAGTTTATTAAAGTCTTGAATTTATAATTAATTTTTAACATTTATCTAAATGAATTGTAAATACAATTAAAGTTAAAAAACAACTAACTAAAGTTATTTATAACTTATTTTTCAACCATCTCTTGAGGAGACTACTTTAAAATGAGATCAAATTTATAATAAAAAAGGAAGAATATCTAGAAGTATTTTGAAAACTTTGAGTTATTTAAAATTTATTCATCTTTCTATTTTTTTGTGCAACATTTTTGAGATGATAAAACTTTTTCAGATAGACCAATAATACGTTTTTTAATAGTTAAATAGCTCAATCAATTAGTAAAGGTATATCTAGGTTTAATGTTCAATTTATAAATCATTATCTAAAAGTGATTAAGTTTAATATCTTAAGATGATTAAAGAAAAGTAGTCGTATGTGTAAAATTAAAATTAGTTAGCCTAAATAATAATTATTTACTTCACCATGTGAGACACTTTACTGATATTATCAAAATACAATGGTTGTCATTTAAAATACCTTTTTTAAATGAAATTTTTTTCTCAATAAATCTTATTCCATTTTCTACTAAGATGACTCTTGTTTCAAAACTCAAAATTTATGTTTCATATTTATATTTTTCTTTTATTTTCTTAGATTTAGTATTTTTAATAGTCTTATTTTGTTTCAGATTTAAATTTTTAGTCTATTTGTTAAGATCATTTTATTTATTTTTTGATTTAGTTTCTTGGTGATTTCTTAGTTTGCTAATATGTTTTCTAATTTTTATAGTTGTATATTCCTAACTTTATTAATTTTTAATCTACTAAAAATAAATTTAATTATTAATTATTTTCATTAATTTTTGTTTAGGTGTTTTTTTACTTTTCTTGGTTGTTATAGTTTATTTTCATTTCTATAGTGTGAACATGCATATTGGATGCATCTTTTCAGCAATCTGAGTATTCTATCCTTCAAGAGATTTCCTAATTTATTATCTATTATATATATTAGATAAAAATTATAAATAATATTTGATATTTATTTAATAATGTAATCAAATAGTGATTAACATATTTGATTTAAACATTCTTTACAAGTATTTTTCTTCTAAACATGATCGATAATGATGTTATGTTTGATAGATTTATATAATCTTGATTTTTTATTTATTATTTAATATATTAATCCCTAAAACTAAAAAAAAAAAAACATTATATTCATCTTAAGAATCAATTATCATTCCTTACACCCTTATGATTAAACTAGTTTGATTCTATCTTAACCTTTGTAATAGGCAAAAGGGTTGATTCGTTGGCATGAAATTTTTCATTGTCAACAAATTTTGTGAATTTGATTTGGAATTTTAAATCAATTTTATTTCCTTGTCCATTATGTGTTCAATAATTAATATTACCATAATTGGTTTCTATCTTTTAGTCCATAGTTATCATAACTAGTCACCCAACTTTTGATTCTAGTTTAGTGATTATTTATTACTCAATTATGGAAACTATGGATGAGCTCACTCAAGAACATCTTTACATAAAGAGATTAATAAAAAATCAAGTAGACCAAAGTCTAAAAACCTTTTTTAAATTTTATTTTGAAGAAAATGAATCCATAGGGGAATATTTGTTGCACTTTCTATGAAAATTAAATGAAACCCCTGTTTCTTTTAGACCAAGTGGTGAAATTTTCTTCCTCTGTTGGAAGAATAATCTATCAAATTATTATATTCAAATTATTTAAAAAATTAATATTTTTGACATTATCTCTACCTTAATATTTTATCACATTTAAAACAAAAATCATGATTTTTATAATATTTTTTCACTCAATCATGACATGTTCAAATGCAAAAGTTTCTATGCTTTAATGTTAGATTTTGAACATAAATTTCCTAAAGAAATTTTTTTTTCTATGATCAAATCATGGCTCTAGATACTAAAAAATATTCTCAAGAATTAGCATATAATTTATATTCTTCATTAGAATGTTATGGTATTGATTCTTCATCATAATCCGAATTAGAGAAATTAGATTCATTTGATCTACATGATTAATATTTTAATATTGTCATTTATGCTAATTTTAATTCATTTGCTAATGAAAATTTTTTATTATATAGGACTATTCCTATTAATGGAGATGATAATGTTTTGAAAATTTCTAAACTATAAAATCTTGATTTATATATGGAAATTTCTTTGGAGTAAGAATATTTTTCCTTTCCTAATATAAATAATTCCTCTCCTTATGATTTTATTATTGTATATAACAATATCATATCTAATTTAGATTCTTCTAATATTTTTCCTATCACATTTGATTTGAAATATCACCATCAAGATGAAAATTTTGATCTCTTTGATTTTGGATTTAGTGTTATAATAATAGAAAAATATTTTTAAGGTTTTGATGTTGTAGATACTGAGATGAATAGTCACTTAAGAGAAGTTAAATATGAAAATTTTGATTTTTCAGATTATCTAAATCATGATGTAGAACTAACATATTAGTATGACATGTTTAAATTTTTTTTTTGTCTGAATCAAAAGACTCAATGAATAATGTTGACTATGAATTCTTTGAATTTGATGACCCTCTAGAGTTTGAAACAATAATTTATAATAAATGTGTAAAATCAAAAAATATTCAAAATTATTTAGAGACACACAAACAAAAAAGTCAATTTCTTGATCTAGTTTCTCTTTATCCTAACCTCAAAAAACTTCACCTCTTTTTGAATCAGACATATAATCTTTGCTCTATGTTTCAAGACTGAGATATAGATAAAACCACATATAGTCATATTTCAGTTCTAGTTATTCAAGGTTATATGATATGTTTGTCATGTTGTCTTCTTGAATTTAAGGCTTATAGCTTGATGTATGATGAATTTATTCATGCTAAAAATAGTAATTTACATTATGATGGTATTGAAATAAACCACATATTGTTTATTCAATTGTTTCTTTTATGGGTTAAACCTTATTTCTTTACTTTTACTATCTTTTAGTATTGGTTTATCATTTGTTTTGTCTCACAATGGATTATTTTTTATGTTTGTTACATATTTTATTTCTATTTAATTTGTATATATTTTTTGTTTTGATTTATTTTTTTCTTTACTTTTCTATTTATTGATTTATTTTTGGTTTGTTGTATGTCTTTTCTACTTTATTTGGTTTAGATCAACTCTCAGTAACATTGGCTGAAGTATATATTATTATTAAGGAAGATTACAATGGATGTTGTCACATCATTATAAGTTTTTCAATTATTCTAATATATTTATACATGATAAGCTCATATTTTTATTTTGTAAATAAACATAAACTAGTTATAAATGAATTGAAAACTTTACTGATTTTAAGAATTTGTATTTGAGGCTTTTTGCACCTGATTTTATATCTAACCCAAAATCCTTTGTCTTATCTATCATATTTTCTATGTCACATTATCCAAACATTTAATCCCTTAACAATTATCATTATTAAAGGAGTTTACGTATAGTTTCTTGAGAAATTATTGATCTTGGATCACACTCTTACATGATTTAAGTTTCAAATAGGTAATTCTTACCCCATTTCATTGCTAAAAATGGATAGAAAGGTTGCTAGTGTTAAGCCTATTTTGACACCCCCATATTTTTCTAAATTTGAGTGTACATATATAATCTTCCATATTGACGACTAAGTGTCATGAAATTTAAAAATAATCACGTGGGGTGTAGTCAATTTATTTCATTTCAAATATGCATTATTATGTTAAATAAATATTATAATTGTTTCATTAATAAAATTTCTACTCTAATGTTATGAAGTGGTTTTTAAAGCATAACTAGTGATAAATGAAAATACATTCAATATTTATATGGATAGGATGTGTAGATTGATAGTTGTGAATAATTTGACTTGGTAATTTGATTAATGACACTTTTTGGTTATAATTTACCTATTTCATCTATAAATGATTCAATTTTTATGCTAATATAGATGTATGAGGAGATTTATAAAATCTGGTTTATTCTACATGAGTAGGTTGATCAATGAGATGATATTTCAAATCTCTTTTGTGATTTATTAGTTTAATCATAAAGTTACACTATAAGTTGAGAATGATATGAAAATTTGATATCATACATATTTCCTTTAGCTCTCATATTTTTTCATTTCATTGATGGAATTTGTGATAGTATTTTTAATGATTTAATATTATATGTTGATTTCAATATAACATATAAAGTAAACCTATTATTATTAAGGTTTAAGCTAACATTAAATAAAACTTAAGTGTTTAACCTGAGTGTATAAGGACTACATTGAGGTGATTTCATAAGGTGGTGAATTCTAATGTATCTTATATTGATAAAGTTACAAATGCAAATGTCTTGGGTTTGGTGTTAGGTTATATCGTTATTAGGCTAAGATGGGGGTAAAACTAGATGATTTTTAAGTGGGATGAATTAAGATTGATACAATTTTGGATTTTATCGAGATTTATTTGAGATACTAGATTTCATTGCATTAATATCTAGTGTACATACATCAAACATTAACCATTAGTGTGGATTTTGGGGTAAATTTACTATTGCATAAACTTAACATAAGTTGTGTAAAATTGATCAAACCTCCAACTAGGTATCAATGGTGTTAACATCAAATAAAGTATTGAGATATATACTTGGGTGGTTAATACAAACTTAGAGCATAAAAAATTTGGTTATGAATATCAAGAATCCATTTTTACAAAGCCCATGTTAGAGATGACATTTTGCAAGTAGAATGAATAACAAAGAATATGATAGAAAATAGATTTTGGTGTATTTATAGGCAATGTAAGTCTCCTTGATTGATTTAATCATATGAATGTGCATTTTGTTTTATATTTAAAAGATATATTCAATTTTTTAAAATATATATTGAGTATTTGTTTAAAATGAAAATATGTCTAAGTTTTTTTTTAAATATATTATGTGATTCTAAAATCTAGGAATATGTATGTAGAAGGTAATAAGTTTGCACGCAAATTTGTCTGAGTTTTTTTTAAATGTTATGTGATTTTGAAATCAGGGACTATGCATGTGAAGCTAATAAGTTTTTAGTTTAAATATTTTTTTCTAGTTTTAAGGTTTGTTTTTAGGTTGACCATTTTTATAAGTTGACTATATTTAGAAATATTTTAGGTCTACTATTCATTTTCATGGTAATATTTGAATATCTTGATAAGATTATTTTAGAGAATTTTCACTTATATTTTTTATAGGAAAGAGAAAAAAAACTTGAAAAGGGTATGGTTAGTAGAACCTAATATGTTGTGTACACGTTAATCCAGATAGTTGTAGATACTCCTTTTTGTCTTTAGAGGAATGACCTATAGATAAGAAAGCATTAAATAAATAGTTGATTAGTTGGATATTAGGGTGGATTGCCTAGTGTTGGGTGAATATTTTGTCACCAACTAATGGAAGACAAAATGGTTATATCAACCATAGTGAAATGAGATAAATCTCTTCTCTCAACAAGGGGAGGCTCCCTATAAACTATCAAAAACTTAAATTATACTAAATATTAACTCAAGGGTGAGATCATATCATCCATTTCTCTTTTTTAGAAATGATGTTCACAAAACAAAGTAAAACTTCCTTGATATTAACCAAATCCACAAGAAACCCATGAGAGCGCAAAGCCTATCATTGCTTCTCTTACTAATTTATGACTTATATCACAATAGAATGAGGTGCAGCATAAAGTATTCATCGAAAACTACAACAAAGTATAAAATTACAAAAAATAAAAGTAGTTCAAAGCTTTTCCAATATCCTTTGTTCTAAAACATTAAAACACAAACTAAAGACAATTATAGTATCACAAAGTCTCCATAATTAGCTTTAGAACATCTCCTAGATTATTTTCACTTACTCTACTTATTTGATTAGATAGATAAGATTTTACTAGGAAAAGGACATAAGAACAATTTACTACATAACACAAGTTATTCCAACACAAAGTTTGAAAGTTCACTTGCTTTATCATTCACTTGATGAAATTTGATTTACAATCTGAGCACAAAGTCTCAAAATGCCTTTCAATTTTGGTAGAGTTTTGCTTCTAATAACTAAGAGATATCTATTACAAAAGAGGCCCTCTTTATTTATAGGAAGAGGCCTTGAGGATTTTTGGAAAAAACCCAATTACTTTGACTTAGTCAAAGATAGGAGTCCTTGTTGACTTTGGACATTCCATATTTTTACATATAATTACATATGCAAAAAGTAAATATAAAAATGACTAAAGCAGTTACAAAAGTACATCTATGAAGTTTTCAATTTGTATCCCCATCTTTCTTCATGTGAGCATTGTAAATAGTGAAAGCCGCATGCATCCTGATATTGTCTGGATTAACAATGTTTCTAAAAATCATCTTAGCTCTGACCATGGAATCTTTTACTGCTATGACTAATTTGTCATGACTAGCTAACGTGATCTTTAGATTATCTAGAGTTAATTGATTATCCAGAATGTTGTCCACAGAGTTTATTGAAAATGTCTTATCTTCAAATTCCTTTTAGAACATAACTTTGAATTACAAAATCATTTCTTTTACTAAGAGGAATTGGTTATCTTGTGATGTAAGTTTCCTCGGTAGATCCTCTAATTTGTTTAAAAGACTGACATCACTTTGATCACTAAGTCTCCTTAAATATTCAAGGTCACTGATCAACTCTCTAAGCACCTAACTCCTATATGTTAATGCCTCTTTAGTTTTAGTGTAAGAGTCCTTATCAGTAATGACACCAATGGATATTAGGGTGCTTATTTTTAGTTTCCTCATATCCATCCATTTATCAATATATTTTTTAGTGCCTTTGATATCTTGAGAAATAGAATTAATGAGATCATCAAGTTCTTCTCTTATTTTTCTCATTTTATCTATCTTCTCAGATAACTCTGTGAGCAAGGAAACTCCTTGTGCATGTATATTGTCCAAGTAATCTTCAATTACTTATCCCTTGAGGTAGGTCTTTTTTAATTTCTAAATAATGGGGTCTTCTATAGAAATGACCTTAGAAGCTACTGTTATTGAAGTGAAAGTGATTCTCCTAATCACAATAGTCAATTACTCCATCACTTTGTAGTGATCCTTCATTTCTTTCTCTCTATCAAATTTATGAATCAAGATGTCCATGGCTGATTGCATATCACTCTTAGTGCCCTCATGAGTTATCTTACCTAATTCAAATTTAGAGATAGAGTAATCAATTATATCCAAATTTTTAATGACTACATCCTATGGAGGTCTTGCAATTTCTATAAATTTGTGTCCCTTATCCCCAATCATTTTTGAAAGAATCCTTAGTTTCTTTGGAGTTTTGGCTTCATTGGCATCAGCTTATTGAAATCAAAGTCATCTAGAGAGATGGCTTATTTCTTCCTTTTGGGAGTGTAAGCTAATAACCATGATGGGAGCATGAAAGTACTTACGTTTGGATCTATCTCCATTGTTGGCATCATCAAATCCATACGTACACAAGTAGTGAAAATAATAGGTAAAGTATCAATAAAAACTATAGCTTTTACTAAGTGATCAAAAGTAGAACCATATCTAATATCAAAAGATGGAGATGATAAACTGGGAATTGACCTTGAGGAATGAAGAATATCTTCAAAACTACTATGGGGGTTGTCAAAAATCATTTTGGAAGAAGAGGGTAATCTAGAAGAGGGAACTCTAATTAGAGAAGCAGGTGAAGGAACTTTAACGGGTGTGTTAGGTAGGGAAGAAGAGATTCCTATTCCTTGTTACACATTCTCTTTTGGAGACAAAGTTTCCTTTCCTTGTTGATCTATAGGCCTATTTTCAGTCTCCATCTATTATTTTTCTGGTTCTTTAGTCCTTTATTTATCAACCTCCACATCTTCTATTTTTGACTCTTTTTCCATAAATTTTGACTTCTTCATCCCAAATATGATCTTTGGTTTATGTGGCATAGAAGAAGAAGGAACATCACTTTTATTCTTCATCCTATTTTCTATTCTTCTTATTTCCTCTTGAAATTCATCTTTTGAACCTGTGATGAATTATTTTAAAGTCATTCATTTATTTACTAACCAATTATTGGTGTTTACCAATATTAGCTCAAATCTTTTCCTTAAGGAAGTCATCTCTTTTTGTGACCATTGAATTGGGGGAAGAGGAGCATTGGTAACTTGTTCAACATTATACCTATCATTAATCAGATCTCTATCATCCACCAAATTCTTAGGGATATCAGAAAGTCCAAGATATTTTATCTACTCAAGAAATAACCTATTGTAGTCTATTTTACTGATATCTTCCACTGTCCTCAAGTCTACCCAAACATCTTCAATAATAGGTTCATGAAATTGGGTTTTTATCCTGATTATGTACTTTACATCCCTATAATCAAAATTTGGTCTTCTTTTGAACTTCTTCATGGTTACGAGCTGCATTTCAATTTCCATAACTCTAACTTTCCTAGTGGTTAACACTTAAAACTTGCCAATTTCAATTAGAAACTTGAAACCAGGCTTCTTGAGTTCCATCTATTTATTATGTATGACAATTATTTATGTACATAGCTCTATCAAGACCAATTTGTCCAAAGGTAATCTTGGAAGCATATAAGGATGACCTTGGAAAAAGCCAACCCACAGGTATGAAAAAGAATAAAATTATAAGAACATACATCCAAAATCAATCACAACTACCTAGGCCTCATCTAACATTCTTCTTTGTTCTAATTAAGAATCGAAGAGACACAAAAATACTACAAAGAAAGCATCATTTACTCTCCTAAAATGACAAATAGAACCCTTCAATGTTAATTAAGAGTAGTATTGATACACTAGGGTTACTCTCCTATCTCATTTTGATGTTAAACCTGGAAAGGTTCTCATCGAAGCTACAATATACACTAGGTAGGAAGTCATGTAGAATTTGAAGGTAGTGGATACCTTTGTCAATTGCTCATGCAAAGCATTACTGACTTTTTCTCCCTAGAAGATGATTTGTTTTGCCTTAGAGAATTATCTTGATGAAGGGATACATCCACTCATGAAACTATGAGGAAGAGGGTAAACCTCTTACCCTATTGAGAAGAGTGATCAAATCACCAACTTCTTCTAAAAAGTTGCTCCTTGGAAAACTTTGTGGCCACCTTGACAATTTTACCTTGGAGTCTTGAGCCATTTATTGTTGATTACTTTCTCCACTTTTTCAACATCTTTTTCATATTCTCTTTGTGCTTCAAAAAAATCAAGCATTATTACTTCTGTAACAGGAGGACACATGAACAATTTATCGATGAACTCAAGATCTAGTCTAATTACCACATTACCACTAACATCTAACATAGCTCTAGTATCCTTATTATTGAATTGAGTACAATGGAGAAAAAAATTCTATGTTATGAGCCACTATAGGGAAAGAAGATACCAAATAAATATTACTATCAATTATCTTCTTCATTTCATGGCTGAGATTGCTTGATTTAGTTATTTCCACAAACTCAGCCATATACACAAGACCAATCTTTGTATCTCAAATGTCATTGACATTAGAAGAAATTGAGGTGATTGTAAAAACACCTTGATATTTATACTTCATTGTCTTCAAATTCTTTGAAGAAACCTCAGTCATTTAGAAGAGCTTTTATCAAAATAATGTCGATGAAGAAGGATCCACAAGAGAAATTACAACAAAAGTCATGATCATGCAATTAAGGGAAATACTGGCAATCTAGGAAAACTACATGTTGATGATCATGACCATGGGGATGTACTTAAAAGGGATAAAGTGCAAGCAAGCTAAAAAACTAGAAGAAATTGGGTTCATAAAAGTGAAACTAAAAATTTCCTAGAGTTAGGAAATTTGAAGGAATGTTTGCATGGGTGGCAAAAATTGTTGTCTCTTTATATAAGGGGTATTATTTTTATATCGGTGACAAAAATCACCAACCTTGCAAAAAAGGGTAAAATCCATACTTATGTAGGGGTGGTGATTTTTGCCACCCTTGGAGGTTGGGTTTATGTAGGGGTGGTAAAAATAGCTGCCTTTGCATAAATCTAGGTTTAAAATTGGTAAGGGTGGTAAAAATCTCTGACTTTGTAGGAAGGTATCAAGTTAAAATTAGAGCAGCAAATAACGCCACTAATGCACTTAGAAGAAATGGGGAGATGTAAAGGTGGAAAATTTTAGATCAATTACATAAGGGCATTAATTATTGGTGAATTTTAACCATCATTACATTGTTTTTGTGTAGGTAGTTTCTAACTAGTTTTGATGTGGGCAAAAACCTAGGTTGGGTCAAAACATTGACTCGATATGGAGAGACAACCTAGAGCACGAAAGGAGGGTTGATGAATTAAGAGTCTAGCTCAGTCCACCAGGGTAAGGCAAAAAAATGGGGGAGGAGCAACAAAAACCAAAATGAAATGAAAATAAATGTTCAAAGGAAAAGAAAACCAAAAATAAAAAAGAAAATAAAAAGCCAAGAAGTAAAAAGATTAAAAAGGAAAACTTACCTGACAATTTTGAAATCCTAAGCTCAAAGTTGGAGAATTCATAATCCTACTCATTCACGCGGTTGAGTGATTGTAAGGAGGAGTTTTAGGAAGCTAAAAATAATTAAAATGAGAAAAAAATTCCAATTAAAATCCCCATAATAAGCCCCTACCACTCAGCGTGTGTGGCAATAAATGCTACATGAAAACTGAGATCATGCATTGGTGGCAAAAATCACCATCCTTGAATGTAATGGAGGAAATTACGCATTGGTGGTGAATATCACCACCCTTGCATGAAGAATAAAAGAAGGATGCAAGGGTGGTGATTTTTTTTGTTCCTACATGAAAAAGGAAGGAAAATGCAAGGGCGGCTAAAGTCACTGCTCCTACATGAAAAACCAAAATAACTTGCAAGAGTAGCAATTTTCTCTACCATTGGACTTAAAGATTAAAAATATGCAAAAGTGGTGAAAATCACCACTAGTGCATGGGAAAACCAAAAAATGTCTAACACCTTGAAAACTATAAAAATATGACATCTGATCAGATCAACACTATAATGAGTTTCATGTTTTTCGATAAATCATGATGAGGGAGCATTGTGAAATTTTTTATTATGTTAGTAAACTCTCTTGAGATGAAGAGAAACTTTCCTCAAACAAAAAACTTAGAGTGAAGATCATGAAATGGACAAGTTTCATAAGGGTTGTCCCTAAAATGAGCATGGCTGATTTTGAGAACAATAACTAGCTCTAGTTGGGGAACTTCCATTGATTAAACTTTGAAACAATCAAAGGGACTAGAATCCAGTCTCTATTTTCCTTCATCCATGCCATTGGGCCATGGATTCAAGCTACCAAAAAAGAAAAAGAAACAAAAAAGCAAATAAAAACATAAAACTATATAAATGTACAAATGAACTTATTTTATACTTTAAGGATTGAAGTGTTTCAGATGCTGCCCACTATGAGGCAATGAGAATGGTGTTACATCTTGATATTTTAGCAAGAAAATATTTTCACCATAGAATTTATGAATGGTGAATGGACCTCTCCACAAGAAATCAAATTTTCCATGCATTCCTTTTGGTTCTCTCCTCTTGTCCCACAACAAGACTTGATCCCCAATCTGAAACTCATGAATCCTTGCTTTTTTGTCGAAGAATTTTTTTACCTAATTTTGATGTTTAAATATATGGTTCACTACCATAGTTCATTGATCTTCTAAATTAGTTAGGTACATGATCCTTTTATCAAGAGAATTTTCAAAAGTTTGATCTTCTACTACCTTTACCAACTTTAGTGCTGGTAGTTCCAGGGTAATTGGTGTCTCCACATTCAAGACATGCAAAATTTAAAATGATGACATTCCTATTTACCTCTTAGATATAATATTGTCTACCCATAAAGCATAGAACAACACTTTATGCCAAGTTCTCTGATTTTCATCTACCAATTTCTTGATAGTAGGAACCAAATTCTTGTTACTTGATTATGCCTGCCCATTTCCTTGTGGATAGTAGTCCAAGGAGTGGGAAAGAATAATCCCATGAATGTATAAAAATTTAGTAATCTAATGAGAAGATAAACAAGTGGCATTATCTACTATAATCTTATTTATAAATCTAAATTAGGAAACAACATTTTCCTTAAAGAAATTACATACTACTTCTGAAGTAGCTTGATTAACTGGAATGGCTTCCACCCACTTGGTAAAATAATTTGTTGTGGTGAGAAAATATTTGTGTATGAAACTTGAGGATGAGTTCATGGTTCCAATTAAATCAATACTCCATTTTTGAAAAGGTTCTTCAATCACCACCGGCTTGAGAGGTAATATAGCCAACTTGGGTTTCCCAATGAACTGTTGACACAACTCAGACCTACGTACCCAATTATACACATCTTGAAATAGTGTAGGCCAATAGTATATGGATCATAGAATTTTTTTAGTTGTCATAGGTATGGAAAAATATCCTCCACAAGCCAAATTATGGAAGGACTCCAAAATTTTACTTTGTTGCACTTTATCCATGCAACAAAGAAATACCCCATCAAGGCTTCTTTTGTACAAACCATTCTCCCACAAGACATAGTTAACAGCTTTCAACTTAACATTTATTTTTTATTTATAAGATAGATGGGTAGGAAACTTAGCATAAGTATGAAAATGAGTGATATTATAATACAACTCATTAGTAGTAGTGACAAAGAGAACTGTAGGCATGTCTTTAACCTCTACTTCTTCATGTCCTATTTCTTTTGGTATGTTATCAAAAATTAATTGATAGAGACCTCTTCCCCACACTAGTTTAGTAGGTTTAATATCAAGATCAAACTCTTGAATTTTATCAATTGAATTTCCCCTTTTTTTACCAAACTCTTGTTGAGTTAAAATAGACTTTACTATTGTATCAAGCACTAGAACAGTAGTATGTGAATTCAAGTTATGGAATAAAAAATGTTTTACCACCTTAACCATAGCATAATCATGATTATCCATGTTTTAATATTTTAATTCATGAGATTTGAGAGGAAAAATCATAAATGATATGGGAGATTCCACATGTTCTTTGTTCTACTGAACCAAAATGGTTGAAAGTATATGTTCTAAAGCATAACTGTATACTACGAAGTCTTTGGTATAATCTGGACAAACTAGGATTGGGACATGGATGATATCCTTCTTTATATCTTAAAATTCTACTTTTCCTTATATATTCCAACAAAAAGTAGCTTTACCCTTCATCATGTCAATAATGTGGAAAGTTTTTTCTATGAATTGAGGAATGAACCTTCGTAGAAAATTCACCTTTCCAAAGAAAGAATGATCTGCAATTTTATTGGCAGGTAGAGTAAGATTTTGGATAGATTTGACTCTTTATAAGTCAATTTTTATACCTTATTAGGATATAATGTGATTCAGAAGTTTCCCTTCTGTAACCCCAAAAATTGACTTCTTTGGATTGAGAGAAATACTATTTTACTGACAGCATTTTAGCACTTGTTGTAAATGATATACATGATCAAGATGATGTTTGGAAAAATGGTCAAGTAATCAAGATATAACACAATAAACTTCCCTATTTCATCTCTAAATGCAAGATCCATTGCTCTCTGGAAGGTGGCACCAGCATTGATCAGACCAAAAGGCATTCTACGATATGTAAATGTGCCCCAAGGTTTAGTGAAAGTAGTTTTATGTTGATCTACTTCATTAACTTCCACTTGATTATACCTAGAAAAACCATCTAACATAGATAAAATTTTTTATCAAGTTACTATTTTTAATACTTGATCCATGGTAGGTAGAGGGTAGTTATCCTTTAGAGAAGATTGATTGAGATTCTTGAAATCAATGCAAATACGAATCTCTCCGTTCTTTTTTCTTATAGGAATTAAGTTCACGATCTAGGTAGAATGATTAATTGGAAAAATTATTCTTGCATTCAACATCTTTTGAATCTCTAAAAGGATAGTACCTGATATTTTGGGATTGTATTGCCTTTATTTCTACTTATGAGGTAATGACTCAACTTTAAAAGGAATTTCATGCCAAATTTATTTAGGCCTAAGAGATTTAAAATCATCATAAGAATACACAAAAATATCAATGTAATGGCGAAAGAGAGTAATGAATTTGAAATTTTCATTAGAAGTTCAATAATTCCCAATTTTGACCATTTTAAGATTTTCTTCTGTACTCAAATTTATTTGATCAAACTCCTTGGGGGAACTTGAATCCATTTATTGCTGCTTGATATACCTATCATGCTTATCAAATAACTTCTCAAGAGAAACCAAACCTTTTAGAATTTTATTCCATTTGAGTTGAAGAAACTCTTCACCAATTTTTAAATCTATTTCAGGAACTTATTCCCATGGTAGAGATTCACTACCTTTAAAATAAAACTCCTCAAAGCTATCCATCTTTTCTAAAAAAGCAATGATTTGATTGTCACCATTAAACACCTACCAATGGTTGGCATTATCAGGTACACTTGGTCAGAAGACCATCTCAATAGTGTAATTGTTCCCTTTGAAATCTTTATGAGGACCATGAGGGTTGCATAGACAACCAATGAATCTGCATGATTATTAAACTCTCTTGGTATTGTAGAAATATTGAAAGGATCAAAATTTTTAATACAATCCCATACACGATTGTGATAATGTCACAGTCTTTCACTTTTGGTTTGGTACAAACTTCACACTTGATAAACCACCAATTCAATGTCTCTTTAGGCATGAAGAATTTTAACACCTTTAGCACGAGTAGATTTTAATCCAAGCAATAATGATTTGTATTCGACGGTGTTGTTGGTATTATCAAATCGCAACTTATATGAGTAAGGAAAAATATCTCTTTATGGGGATATTAAAACAATTTTAGCTCCAGAACTGGTAGAAGAGCAACTGCCATCAAATTTTAAAATCCAAACATTATTTGAATTTGATCTTCTTAAAGATTTCTCTTCGTTAGTGAGGGAAGATTATTTTTTACCTAAACTTTGCTCTAAATATTATTCTAATTTTCTTTCTAAATTTTTTAAATTGTCACCTAATGAACTTTCATTTGATGAGCTAAAAACATCTTCAGTGGATAGAAAATAATTACCCATTCTTGAGGATTCAAACAAAATTTGAGCATCAGGGTCTGACGTTTGGGTAATAATATATTTTGACTCTTTCTCAAGAAGCAACTTTTGCATGATGACTTTAATAGGTATCCTTTCTTTAGATAGATCCATATTCAAATCTCCACCTACATCCTTGTAAAAATTATGTTCGAGAAAAATTCCATAGGAAGCTAGAACATTAGTCACTAAGATTATCATCTTAATCCTCTTATCTAGAAAAGTCACAAATGCAAATTAGGCATCTTTGATTTGACCTAAAAGTGGTACTTGATTATTTTCCATAGAGAAACATCTTTCAAAAGTCTTAGTTAAGGTAATATCAAGAGAATTTTCTACCTTGGTGGGCATAACATTATCAGAGGCTCCAAATTCTATTATACAGTTGCTCAACTTATGACCATTTATCAATAGAGAGACATAGAAAGGTTTTATTTTTCTAGAGTCAACAAGAAGAGTAGTGACAAGATTATTTTAGGTGGATTTGCTCTTTGGGGGATCATGAGTCACTTTTGGAAAATCTTGTCCTATAGGGACGGTTTTGTTTTTGATGTATTCAGCCAACCTATCAAATTGTTCAGGATTGGCTTGTAAGTACTCAACTTCAAACATTTGGATCTTTGTCTTCCTAGCATAATAAATTATGTAGAATAACTGAAATAAACTAGAAATAGAGGAAGGAAGTCCATCATTCTAGTTTTTCTTTGATGTGGTACTGGTCTGAGAAATAGAAGCAGAAGGTAAAGGATTATTTGAGGTACTTTTTTATTGGTCACCAGGTCCTTTGATTGGAAAGGTAGTGAAATCCCCCGTTTAGAAATTGAGATCACTGGTTGAGGTTCTTCTCTTTCTTTTCCCTTATCAGCTTATTTATTTGACTAGTTTTGGGACCTAGTAAAAATAGCATATGATCCATCAAACACTTCTCCCTTTTTTGTAGCTTCATTTTGGTAATTTAGAAAATCAATGTTAGAGTTGCCAGCTAATTCTTCTTCTCCTTCTAAAAAAATATTAGTGTAATCTTCTTCATCCAAATCAAGTTGGAAAGAGAGATCATGTTTGGCTTCATGATAACCAACTACTGAGTTGATTGATGTTGCTTCAATGGCAAGCTTCCCTTGTGTGGGAGGAGGATGATTGGATTGCCCTTGATTTTTGGTAGCATTACCTTGACATGAGTTATTGGGAAATGTCCTCCTTGGTATATCTATATAGGTAGGAGGGGAAGACATACCTTGGGACATTTGCCTTTTTAGAGCTAGCAATTCATTTGCTAACTTTTACACTATAGGATCAATGGTGCTTAGGGAAGAATTTTTAGTAGATGGGGAAAATTTAATTTTATTAGAATATTTTCTTATCTTACCTACCAGGATAAGATCATCTTTGACCTTAATAGCCAAAATATGAGATATAGAAAGATCTATAGGGCCAGCCCACCTCAACAAAAAACTCACTTTGGGAAGTTGAGAATTGATAAAGAAGCACTTAAGATTTTTCAGTGTTGGTTGAGAAATTATAGGGATCCTCTTCCTTAGCTTATTGAATTTATCAATGAAGTCTTGCATAGGCTCATGAGGATCCTTCTTCATTTGTGTAAGCTGAGCCAATAAGGCATGTGCATCTTCTATGGTTTTTAACCTAGCCTCAAACTTGGCCTTGAGAGTGTTCCAATTAGTTATAGTCTGAGCTTGAAGATGATAAAACTAATTTGTGGTAGTGCCTTGCAATGTTTATAAAAATATTATTACCACTATATCTTCATATTCAATGCCTATCACACCATAGGCTATGCAAAAAGCTATAATATTCTCATTAGGATAAACTTTTCCATCACCATAGAACTTGGGAAAATTATTTCTTGAACTACGAGGTAGTTCATGTAAAGGTGGGGTTAGATTGAGAGGGCCAAAAATGTTACCCCAAGGGCCTTGGGCTGCCATGATGTGATGATTAAAAGGAGGGATAAGAAACCTTTGTGGGGTATGTATAGACAAAACTCTACTAGCCTTAGAACTAGAAGCTTCGATTGGTATTGGAGACTTGACATTGGTAGGAGGAAAACTCCTGGTTCATTGAATGAGAGATCATGGAGGAAAAAGATCAAAATTATTTTATTACACCAACTCAAATACAGGATCAATAATACCTTGAGCTATATGGCTTCATGTATATTATGGATCTGCCAAAATGTAGAATGGAAAATAAATAGAAATGCTTCAATTTGAAGCATGAAGCTTCAAATTGTGTGTTCTTCACTAGTGGAGTTACCAAAATTTTTTGGGTGAATATTTATTCACCAACTAACTGAAGACAAAATGGTTATATCAACCACAGTGCAATGAGATAAATCTCTCCTCTCAACAAGGGGAGGCTCTCTATAAACTATCATAAACCTTACTTATACTAAATATTAACTCAGGGGTGAGATCATATCATCCATTTCTTTTTTTTCAGAAATGATGTTCACAAAACAAAAGAAAAATTTCTTGATATTAACCAAATCCACAAGAAACCCACGAGAGCACAAAGTCTATCATTGCTTTTCTTACTAATTTATGACTTGTATCATAGTAGAATGAGGTGCATCATAAAGTCTTCACCAAAAACTACAAAAAAAGTATAAAATTAAAAAAGATAAAAGTAGTTCAAAGCCTTTCCAATATCCTTTGTTTTAAAACACTAAAACATAAACTAAAGACAATTATAGTAGCACAAAGTCTCCATAATTAGCTTCAAAACATCTCCTAGATTATTTTCACTTACTCTACTTATTTGATCAGATAGATAAGATTATCTAGGAAAAGGACATAATAACAATTTCCTACATAACACAAGTTACTTCAACATAAAGTTTGAAAGGTCACTTGCATTCTTATTCACCTGATGAAATTTGGTTTACAATTTGAGCTCAAAATCTTGAAATTCCTTTCAATTTCGGCAAATTTTTGCTTCCAATAACTAAGAGATATCTATTACAAAAGAGGCCCTCTTTATTTATAGGGGGAGGCCTTGAGGATTTTTGGAAAAAAACTAATTACTTTGACTTAGTCAAAGATAGGAGTCTTTGTTGACTTTAGACTTTCCATATTTTTACATGTAATTACATATGTAAAAAGTACATGTAAAAATGTCTAGAGAAGTTACAAAAGTACATCTAAAAAGTGAAAATTAAATCAAAGGAAAATTGATTCAATTTATATCCCCATCTTTATTCATGTGAGCATTATACATAGTGAAAGCCGCCTGCATCTAGATATTGTTTGGATTAACAATATTTCTAAAAATCATCTTAGCTCTGACCATGTAATCTTTTACTACTATGACTGATTTATCATGACTAGCTAACTTGATCTTTAGATTATCCAGAGTTAACTGATTATTTAAAATGTTATCCACAGAGTATATTGAAAATGTCTTATCTTCAAATTCCTTCTAGAACATACCTTTGAATTCCAAAATCATTTCTTTTACTGAGAAGAATTGGTTATCTTATGATGTAAGTTTGTAAGGTAGTTCCTCCCATTTGTGCAAAATACTGACATCACTTTGATCACTAAGTCTCCTTGAAGATTCGAGGTCACTGATCAACTCTCTAAGCACTCATATATGTTAATTCCTCTTTAGTTTTAGTGTAAGAGTCCCTATCAGTAATGACACCAATGGATATTAGGGTACTTATTTTTAGTTTCCTCATATCCATCCATTTATCAAGATACTTTATAGTGCTTTTGATATCTTGAGAAACAACATTAATGAGATCATCAAGTTCTTCTCTTAGTTTTCTCATTTTATCTGTATTCTTAGATAACTCTGTGAGCAAGGAAACTCCTTATGCACACATCTTGTCCAAGTACTCTTCAAGTACTTTTCCCTTGAGGTAGGTCTTTTCTACTTTCTAAATAATGGGGTCTTCTATAGAAATGGCCTCAGGAGCTACCATTTCTAAAGTGAAAGTGATTCTCCTGATCATAGTAGTCAATTACTCCACCATCACTTTGTAGAGATCATTTATTTCTCTCTGTCAAATTTCTAAATCAAGATGTCCATGGCTGATTGCATATCACTCTTGGCACCCTCATAAGTTATCTTACCTAATTCAACTTTAGAGATAGAGTAATCGGTTATATCCAAATTTTCAATGACTGCATCTTATGGAGGTATTAAAATTTCTATAACTTTGTGTCCCTTATCCCCAATCATTTTTGAAAGAATCCTCAGTTTCTTTGGAGCCTTGGCTTTCACTAGCATCAAATTATTGAAATCAAATTCATCTAGAGAGATGGCTTGTTTCTTCCTTTTGGGAGTGTAAGCTAATAACCATGGTCGGAGCACACAAGTACTTACATTTGGATCTATCTCCATTGTTTGCATCATCAGATTGATACTTGCATAAGTAGTGTAAATAATAGCTAGAGTATCAGTAAAAAGGTGCACCTTTTACTAAGTGATCAAAAGTAGAACCATCTCAGATATCAAAAGATGGGGATGATAAACTAGAAAGTGACCTTAAAGAATGAAGAATATCTTCAAAAGTGTTATGAGGGTTTTCAATAAACATTTTGGAAGAAGAGGGTGATCCAGAAGAGGGAACACTAATTGGAGAAGTAGGTGAAGGAAATGCAATGGGTGTGTCAGGCAGGGAAAAAGAGATTCATATTCCTTGTTGCACATTCTCTTATGGAGACAAATTTTCCTTTCCTTATTGATCTATAGCCCTGTTGTCATTCTCCATCTATTCCATTGATGGTTCTTCTGTGCTTTATTTCTCAACCTCCACATCTTCTATTTCTAACTCTTTTTCCATATCTTTTGACTTTTTCATCACAAATATGATATTTGGATTATGTGGCCTAGAAGAAGAAGGAACATCACTTTTATTCTTCATCCTATTTTCTAATTTTCTTGTTTCCTATTGAAATTTAACTTCTGAACCTATGATGAATTCTTTTAAAGTGATTCCTTTATTTGATAACCAATTATTGGTGTTTGCAAATATTGGCTCAAATCTTTTCCTTAAGGAAGTCAGCTCCTTTATGACCATTAGATTGAGAGAAAAGGGGCATTGGTAACCTATTCAGCATTGTACCTATCATTAATCAAATCTCCATCATCCACTAAATTCTTAGGGATATCATTAAGTCCCAGATATTATATCTACTTAAGAGATAACCTAATATAGTCCATTTTCCTGATATCTTCCACTGTCCTCAAGTTTTCCCAAACATCTTCAATCATAGCTTCATGAAATTAGGGTTTTCTCCTGATTATGTCCTTTATGCCCCTGTAATCAAAATGTAGTCTTCTTTTGAATTACTTCATGGTTACAAGTTGCATTTCATTTTCCATAACTATAGCTTTCCCAGTGGTTAAAACTAAAAACTTGCCAATTTCAATTGGGAACCTAAAATCGAGCTTCTTGAGTTTCATCTATTTATTATGTACGATAATTATTTTCCTACATAGCTCCATCAAGCCCAATTTATTTGAAGGGAATCTTGAAAGCATATAAGGATGACCTTGGAAAAATCCAACCCACAAATATGAAAAAGAAGGAAATTGCAAGAACATACATCCAAAATCATTCACAACTACCCAGGCCTCATCTAATATTCTTCTTTATTCTAATTGAGGATCAAAGAGACAAAAAAATATTACAAATAAAGCATCATTTACTCTCCTAAAATGATGAATAGAACCCTTCAATGTTAACTAAGAGTAGTATTGATATACTGGGGTTACTCTCCTATCTCCTTTTGATGTTAAATCTGGAAAGGTTCTCATCGAAGTTACAATATACACCAGGTAGAAAGTCATGTAGAATTTAAAGGTAGTGGATACATTCATCAATTGATCATGTAAAGCATTGCTAACTTGTTCTCCTTAGAAGATGATTTGTTTATGTTGGATAATTATCTTGATGAAGGGATACATCCACTCATGAAACTATGAGGAAGAGGGCAATCCTCTTACCTTGTTGAGAAGAATGATCATATCATCGACTTCTTCTAAAAATTTGCTCCTTAGAAAAATTTGTGGCCACCTTGACAAATTTGCCCTTGGAGTCTTGAGCCATTTATTTTTTATTACTTTCTACACTTTTTCAACACCTTTGTCATATTCTCTTTGTGCTTCGACAAAATCAAGCTTTATTACTTGAGTATTAGGAGGACACATGAACACTAAATTAATGAACTCATGATCCAGTCTAATTACCATATTACCATTAGCATCTAACATAACCTTGGTATACTTATTATAGAATTGAGTGCACTGGAGAAAAAATTATATGTTGTGAGCTACTATAGGGAAAGAAGATACCAAATGAATATTGTTATCAATTATCTTCTTCATTTCATGGTTGGGATTGCTTGATTTAGTTATTTCCACAAACTCAGCCATATCCACATGATTGATCTCTATATCTCTAATGTCATCGACATTAGAAGTGATCGAGATGATTGGAAAAACACCTTGATATTTGTACTTCATTATCTTTAACTTCTTTAGAGAATCCTCAGTCATCTAGAAGAGATTTTGTTAAAAGGATGTTGATGAAGAAAGATCCATAAGATAAACTACAATAAAATTCATGATCATGCAATCAAGGGAAATACCGGTAATCTAGGAAAATTGCATGTCGATAATCATGACCATGGAGATGTGTTTGAAAGGGCTAAAGTGCAAGTAGGCTGAAAAACTAGAAGAAAGTGGGTTCAAAAAAGTGAAACTAAATATTTCTTAGAGTTAGGAAATTTGAAGGAATGTTTGCAGGGGCAGCAAAAATGACTACCTCTACATATGGGGGGTATTATTTTTGTATCGGTGATAAAAATCACCAACCTTGCAGAAAAGGGTAAAATCCATACTTATGCAGGGGTGGCAATTTTTTCCACCCTTGTAAGTCAGTTTTATGCAAGGCTGGCAAAAATAGCCACCTCTGCATAAATCTAGGTTTAAAATTGGTAAGGGTGGCAAAAATCCCTTACTTTGTAGGAAAGTATCAAGCTAAAATTAGAGCAGAGAATAATGCCACTAATACATTTGGAAGAAATGGGGAGACATAAAGGTGGAAAATTTTGGCTTGATTGCATAGGGGCATGCATCATCGACAAATTTTAACCATCATTACATTGGTTTTGTGTAGGTGGTTTCTAACTAGTTTTGATGCAAGCAAAAACCTAGGTTGGGTAAAAACATTGACTCGATATGATGAGACAACTTAGGGCACAAAAGGAGGGTTAATAAATCAAGAATCTATCTAGGTCCACTAGGGTAAGGTAAAAAAATGGGCGAGGAGAAACAAAAACCAAAATGAAAGGAAAATAAAATCTCAAAGGAAAAGAAAACAAAAAACAAAAAACAAAACAAAAAGCCAAGAGGCAAAAAGATTAAAAAGTAAAACTTACTTGGCAATTTCAAAATCCTAAGCTTGAAGTTGGAGAATTCATAATCCTACTCATTCATGTGGATGAGTGATTGCAAGGAGGAGTTTCAGGAAGCTAAAAATAATTAAAATGAGCAACAAATGGTAATTAAAATCCCCAAAACAAGCCCCAACCACTTGGTGCATGTGACCATAAATGCCACGCAAAATTGAGATCATGCATTGGTGGTGAAAATCACCACCCTTGCATGTAACAGAGAAAGTTATGCATTGGTGGTGACTATCACCGCTGTTGCATGAAGAAGAAAATAAGGGTGTAAGGGTGGAAATTTTTACCACTCCTACATGAAAAAGGAAGGAAAATGCAAGGGTGGCTAAAACCACCACTCCTACATGAAAAACCAAAATAACTTGCAAGAGTAGTGATTTTCACTGCTATAACACTTAAAGATTAAAAACATGCAAAAGTGGCAAAAATTGCCTCTAGTGCATGATTTTTTTTTTTTATCTAACACCTTGAAAACTATCAAAATCTAACAATTGATCATATCAACACTATAATGAGTTTCACATTTTTGGATAAATCGTGACGAGGGAGCATTGCAAACTTTTCTAGTATGTTATTCAACTTCTCTCAAGATGAAGAGAAACTTGCCTTAAACAACAAACTTAGAGTAAAGATCACAAAATAGACAAGTTTTATAGAGGTTGTCCCTAAAATGAGTGTGGCTGATTTTGGGAACAACACCTAGCAAGATAGATCTAAGAAGCATGAGCTTAGAGGATATCAATCCAAACTTTTAGACAATCAAGTTCTGAAAGTGAAAGATAAATTATTTGCATAAATAATAAAAGATATTGAAATAAAATGCAAGAAGTGATTGATAAATGAATAGCCAAATTTAACTAATTATAATAGTAAAAAGATTTATATTAATTATAAATAATTCAAGAGTGGTCTAGAAAATAGGGTGAGGATCTATGATCAAGTAGAGAGGTAGAAAGTTGGGTTTAGTTGAGGTTTGGTGGGTGAAAACAAATTTTTATTTGTTTATCACATAGTGATCTTTGATGGTTAGGGTGCCCATTAGTAGTTAGGGTAACCATCGATAGTAATGGATAGACCATCAGAGTTCAGGATGACCATCAGTGGTTATTGTGGTTTTGGTCTGGTCTAAGAAATTGGTCTAATAAGATTGTATAATAGGAATCCAGATAGAGGGTTTGGGCTAAGTTGGTTGTGAAATAGAAACAAATTAACTAGTTAATGAAAATAGAAACTTAGCTTATTGGTTGTTGATCTAAAGAAGGATCAAGGGATTTATTGGTGAATCTTGGAGCAATTTTGGTAGAGTAACAATAATTTCCTATTGGTCAATGGAAGGTAGCACTTTAGATCTCTATTACACTTGTTGGTTCACTGGTTGACTGGAAGAATACCTATAAAAGGAAGTATTGATGCAAGAGGCTCTAGATTTGAATATGGATAATGATCTATTGATGATTGATTATAGATTGATTGATCCTAGATCCCTTTCACCTCCTCTTCCTCTCTTTTTATAGGAAGGAAGGAGAGGTGAATTAATATGTTAATAAGAGGTTTAATAAGTAGTTTAAATTTATATTTTTCATGCAATGGCTCACACATGACTTAAAGAAGCTAAATATAAAAAATAAAGGTGGAGTTTGTTTTGATTTGAGTATTTAGGTGATGGGAACCTAACCATTGATGTTCAAGCCTAACCATTGGTGGTCGAGGGTCATAGATTTAATTTGGTCAAAACTAGTCAAGGTGAGTTAGGTTTAGGGTTGAGAGGTTACAAGATAGTCCCTAATGGGTTTTGAGGTGGTTTAGGGGTTAGTGTGACATCTAAAACCATTATATTTATATTTTTAGTGTCTATATTTTGGCAATTTTTGTTATGTAGTTTTTATCAGCAAATTGCAAAATAAAAATGGATTGCAGATCCAAGGCTTGGTTGCCCCAAACATCAGAGGAGGTATTCCACCTCAAGCCAAGAATCAATGAGATGAAATATAATTGGGTGTGCATTTAATAATTTGGTAAGTGGGTGATGAAGTGGGTGGT
Organism: Torreya grandis; assembly: GCA_037957365.1. Lineage (NCBI taxonomy): Eukaryota > Viridiplantae > Streptophyta > Pinopsida > Cupressales > Taxaceae > Torreya > Torreya grandis. The sequence goes on along the minus strand of JARHVA010006372.1, from coordinate 854,174 downwards.
AGGTTAGGAATTAAAGCACAAACATGCACACAAAGTGTGACTAAGTATAATAGCCAAGATTACAAAATGACTAGGTTGCCATAGTTGGTAAAAATTAGTTCAATATTAGAAGGACAAGTGACAAGTGGACCACATGATCATATGTGATTATGGGGTTTCACTTGTAAACATAAGTATCCTAGACAAGGTCAGTGTTTTCTTTGGTATCCAAGGTAGGAAGTGCTCCCATGAAGACACAAGTTAGTTGGGTGTGAAATAGGTAGCATAAGCTCAAAATGTTTAACTTGGAAATTTAGTCAGTGCAATCAAAATGGCCAAAACATGTTTGTCACAAAACATGTAAAAGTTAGGCCAAAATCGCTAGTGGTGAGGTTGAGATCATTAGTAGTCTAGTTTGGTGGAGAAGGTAATCTCTATTTATGGGTAGTTGGATTAGGTGTATGGGTCAAATTTTATGTGAAAATTTGTGGTTGGGAGGGACAAAATACCAAAAAGATTGACCATCGATGGTCATGGTTGACACTCAAGGTTGTTCATCAACAATCACCTTGACTATTAATAATCGCATGTTATACATCAAAGGGTGAAGAAAAAAGACTATTAGAGGTTATATTTTCTCATTTGAACATATTGACCCCTGATGAATATCTCTTAGCATGTTATGAGTGAACATTGATCATTTTTTAGTTCACTGAGTGTGTGAGATTATGAGTGAGGTTGATTGAGTTGACCTAATTAGGATATATAGGGGATGAGGGAGAGTGCAAGGCCAAGAGGTGGTTTCTAGGGTTCCTCCTTGATGATGGTTGAGGAATAAGGTAGGGCTTGTTTTTGATTGGTAGAGTATTTTTAAATTTAACAAATGAATATGCATTTGAATCTAGTTATTATTGATTCTTTAACCTAGGATTAGGTTTGGATAGTTCTTTTGTGTTTGGGGTTGAAATGGTAGGTTAAATGCAAATATACAAGGGTAGGGTAGATAAGGGAGGTTAGAGGTAGTTTTGGTAGGTTTGTCTTAGCTATTGTGGTGATTAGAAGGTGTTTTTGAGGGTAAGGTTTAGGTTTTTATCCATTGATGGTCACTTTATAGTGACCATCAGTGATCATTTCTAGATATCTCCAATCATTACTAACTATTGGTGGTCGAGTATCAATTATTAATGGTTGATACTCGATCACTGATAAGCCACATTGTGGTGACCATCAATGAATACTTACCTAACCATCAACAATTGACTACATGAATAGTTGAGTATTGACAATCAATGAAAGGTGGCTAAGGTTTAGAGTTTAAAGGTTAGTTGTGAGGGTTTAAGGTCAAGGTTTGAATTCATGAGTAATGGGTGGAGCTGGTAGGTTGAAAATTGATAATTGAAGGTTATGGGTTGATTTTTTAAAATTTTAGATAAGATAGGTTAGGGGTTTTACTTTGTAGATAAGCCATAGGTATATGTTATAGTAGGCAAATTTACTAAGTTGAATAGAATAGGAGGTTGTTATGATATATAGATATTTTAGGCAAATTATGTCAGTGAACTATTTTTTTTATTATTTATCAAACCTTATAAGCATGGGAGAGGATAAAAATGAAGGATAGAGTGCCCCAAACACTAGATGATATCTAATGTGGGATGATTGATTGAGACTAGGAGTATATAGAGGACATGGGCCTTATGTGCATGAGGTATTACCATCATGTACCTCAAGATGATGTGATGTTAGTAGTACTCAACAAGAGATGGGAATTCTTGATTCCTATAAGTAAGTTGATGATCTTGCCTAAGGACATCCATAGGATAGTATAGATACCCATTCAGGGTGATCCAATTTACCACATTGAGAGTGATGAGCAGGATGGATAGATGGAGCTCTTATATGGAGATGACCTCAATTTTATGAGGTGGCACTCAAGAGGCTTCAACTACATGCCATTGTACCAGTGTGATAGGGATGCAAGGTGAATATTCATGATGATGATGATGATGATGATAGTGGTGGCGTGTTATGCATTACCAAATTCTAATAGTGGGAGGTTCCCTTACTTGTTACTAGGGGTGTTCATGGAGATGTGGTTAGGTTTCATAGTTTTTGTGTGGGAACTTGTGATTCTTGTTTATATTTATCAATATATATGGTTAATTTGAGCCCATAGGAGATACAAGATTAATGTTAGTTTTGTTATGCATTGTTTTGCTTATGAGCACATCATAGTGTTAAGACTTATGGGGCTACCCTAAGAGGGCTTTGCTTAGATGGATTATAGGGTCAGATATATGATATGGAGAGGTGAATATACCCTCTTAGGACCAAGAGGGGGATCTCATGATAGTGAATGGTACAGGGGCCAACTAGATTCTTTGGTCATTGGGGACATGATCTAGAGACTATATGGCAAGTTTCTAGGATGAGCACACTATATGAGGCATAATCTATCTCTTCAAATCTATAAATGGATATATAGATGGTGAGATTAAGAGATATATTTTATCCCATTTATAGGGTATATAGGTAGTTAAACCTTGTATAGGAATGTATAGGGCATTCTAAAGAGATAAAAGGGAGGATGTAGAGTTTCCATTATCTACTTTATAGCTAGTGCATGATTTTATTGACTATGAGGGGTTGCCCATGAGGATAGATATGGATGATGTAAGTGTGATAGGTGGCTCTATTTTATGGTACCAAGATCACTATGTCACAACTAAATTAGTCTTGAGGATGGGGATTATTAGGATATGGGTGTTGATGTAGGAGGAGATGGTTAATAAGTTCAGATGCTGGGGGTTGGCCCAGATATACATGTAGTGACCGCTAAGAGGGACCATGCGTGAGTATCCCTAGCCATAACATAGAAATATCTAGTGTATTAGAGGAATCCTTGGTAGAAACACAAGGTCAAGTGGCCCCTTTGATATGGGAGAGATTTTAGGCAAGGTCTCAACTAGACTTGGTAATGTAGGAGAGAAATTCTCTCTAGCAGGTAGGAAGTGGAGTACTAGCAACTACAAGATCAGTAGGTACTCTCTCAATGTAGAGATATGTAGTGACTATGGAGGAGATATGATACTATGATGCCTTGGTCTTCAGGTGCTTACCAGATGAGCCCTTATGGGGTGAATACAGGGCCATGATTGTAGGTGGTGATATCACGATGACACCAAGTCAATGGGATGTATTTATAGGTAGACAAGTAGGTATAGGAGGGTAGGCTCTAAGAGGTAGTGGTGCCTTAGAATCATATATTTGTGATGAGACATTATATTTATTATGTTTCACATGATTTTTATACTAGCTTATGAGATGATGTAGTGAGATGTATATTTTGTATACACTATGATTATTATTTATGAGATATAGATGTGATTTTATATTTTTTGTTTTATGGTTGTGATGTTCTTATTGATTATTGATGACATCATGTTGATATTATTATGGTCATGATGATGTTGATGTTGACTCACCTAGTTAGGTATGTGATGACATGTCTCTTTAAGTTATGTTCATGATGATGCTTAGGATGGATTAATGGTACTGATGTGATGGTTATGGATGACTATGATGATCTTGATATGATTATGTGATTCTAATGTTATGTTTTGGATGATTAGGATGATGGTTATGATGTTTATGATTATGCTATTTTTTATGGTTGTGATCATTTAGTTTCATGTTTTTATATGATTATGTTTACGATATTGATATGATCATGGTTATGGCTACTAGTTATAATTAGGTGGACAAGGTTATGATGTGATTATTTTTATGTTATATGGATGACTAGGATGATAGTAATGATTGCGTTCATGCTTAATTTTGATGAGTATATGCTTCTTCATTTATATTTAGACATGTGGTGGATATGGTATATGACTTTGTAATGGTGATAGTTGATTTATCTATGGAGGTGGTGATTATGCTAATGAAGTCTATTTTTATTTATGATGTGATGATTATAGTATGTTATATGGTTATGATTAGGATATTTTTGTTTATATTAGGGTAAAGTACTTAAGGTAGGTTAAATAACAAAACCAAAAAAAAAAAAGAGAGAAGACAAACTAGAGACAAATGTTTAAGTGAATATATCAACCAATATGGGAGAATAAGAAGAAGGTATGATGATTCTTCTTTGGCTAGGACTAAAAAAACTGAAGTTAGATTGAATTAGAGAACATAATCCCTTTGAATGTTTTACATTAGCATGTGTTGGTTAAAAAACTATCTTGATCACATAATGTCAAGTAAGTTCAAAATACCTTGCTTATAGTGTATAATGGGGGAGATGAAAATGAAACCTTCATGGAAGAATATCTTTAAACTTTTATAGGTCACCAAATAGTCAATATAAATAATTCTATGTCATATAATGTGTAGACTAATCAATGCAGGAAGTCTACTTATGAAATTTGATTACGACTATCAAAATAATTTTTTTATGTTTGATAATGGGTCTTTTGCTATTGTGATGTTTCTTGGGAAGGTTGGGGAAGTTTATGGATATGGGAAGATTTCAATAAAGTCTTATTCTTTTTAAAATTCTTGACTCATCCATCCTTCAAGGGAGTGGTCTAAGTTTTGAGTTATTTGTTCAAGACGTTTTGATAGCTATTATTTAAGAGGATTAGTCTACCTTATATTAAGAAATTTTGATATATTTTTGGTATTTATACTTCAAGGGAGTATTATACATATACTATGAATAACCCATGATTGTTTTTGCTTACGATTTTGCTTTTTATTTTGATTTTTACTTGACATAGCTTGTTTATAGAAGTTTAAAGATTTTCCTTTTATGAAGGCAAAAATAAAATCACAAGGAGGGTTAGTAGATGTGAAATGGGTTTAGGTAACATAAATCATGGTGATCCATCCTATAAAAGTGGTGGAAATTACCATGAGAATGATGCCAAAGGTAGAGTCATGGAACCCATTGTTCAAGACTAGGCTATGATTATGATGGATAATTACATGATTTAACTTTAATCAGTTATTCCTAAAATAAGGAGATGACTATGGTTTTAATAACAAGGGATGAGCTTAAGTTAGACAAAAGGTGAATTTTATCCTATTTTAACAAAAGAAAGGAAATAAATTCAAAGCATTGAGGGGCTTAGGTTCTATGTTTCCTTTAAGAGAGGATAACTAGAAAGTTCTTAATCCATACTTCTGTGTTATGATATAAGGTCCAAGACAATTAAAAGAAAACTTGCCTCACTTTATTTTCTCCATATCAATGACATGTTGACTTGTTTGAGGATGAGGTATCAAATATTGAATTCTTGAACTTTAAGGTGTTTGTTATAAGTGTGTTTGATTCATTCTTGATTGACATAAAGATGGTTGAGTGTTGCTAAATGATTCTCATCAAGTAGCTCAAGCTGGGCTAAATGTTCTTGATGATAATCACTCTTAGAGATGAGATCTCGAAATAATATGTGAAGAGAGGGAATTTATACTTTGAGAGGCAAGATAACCTCTACTCCAAAAACCAAAGAGAAAGGGGTAGCAACCGTAGGGGTTATGATGTTAGTATGATATGCCAATAAGGCAAAATGGATGTGTAAATGTTAATCCAAACTAGTTGTATTAACCATTTTAGTTAACATTTTATTGAGTGTGTTTTTAAAGGCTTCCACCTCTCCATTAGCTTGTAGATGATAGGTTGATGAGAAACTTAAATTGATATCAAATGCACCATAAAGACCTTAGATTTGTTTTATTTTGAAATATTTACCATTGTCAATGATAATTTTGTGAGGAACACTAAAATGATAGATGATGTGATGGTTGATAAAGTTGAAAATATTTTTTTCTTTGGTTGAGATAATAGGAATAGCCTCTACCCATTTGGTAAAATATTCATTCATAGTTATGTTAGAATTATGTCACTATGAAGAATAGGGGTTAATTTCACTAACAAATTCTAGACCCCATTGTGAAAAGGGATATAAATCTTTGGATAATCGAAGACTATGGTTGGGTGTCTGATGTAAATTAGCATGTTGTTGACATTTGATGCACTTTTTCATAGAATCATAATAGTCTTGGTTAAGGGTAGGCCAATAATAGCCAAGGCAAAGGATGCATTTAGTGGTGGATAGGCCACTAAAGTGTCCCCCATATATCCCATCATGTGTTTCCTTGATATCATGAGAGGCTTCATGACTATGTAGGCAATGAAAGAGGAGACCATAAAAGTTGAATTTATAAAAAATTCCCCAAATCATGGTATAACATGAGCTAATTTTAACAATTTCTCTTCAATAATTCTTGGAAAGAGTGGAAGGAATGATGACAAGGTTTATATAGTCAAAGATCTATTGATACCAATGGTAAGGTTGGGTCTCCTCCACATTAAGATGGTGAGAGAGTTTGATTTGATATAATAAGGTTGGTTAAGTTAGTGAAAAATAATAGACAGCTTAGATTCATAGGGTACATATAGGATTTGAGAAGTGAGGGAAGCCATCATATTAGAAAACTTGCTCATAGAACATGGAGTGGTTTGGATATGGTAGTTTTTAAATGATGCTAAGAGTACATCAGTTAATTGTTTGTATTATTGTAAAACAATATTATTGCATTGGTATGATCCATTTATTTAATTGATCATGAGTTGATAATCACCAAAGATGTTGATCATTTTAACTCCCAAGTCTAATGCATTTTGGAGGCCCATCACTATGGCTTCGCACTCAACCATGTTGTTGGTGCATTCAAAATCTAGTTTGAAGGATAAATTAAGAGTTTCACTATGAATGTGGATAAGGATTATGCCAGCTTCCCCACCATGTTAACATTTTGATCCATCAAAAAACATGGTCACTTGATAGGTAAAGTCTACCTAAGAGAGGGTCATGATGGACTCATTAGGAATCTCAAGAGGAGGTTGATCATCTACTAAGGGTGAATTAGCTAATTGGTCAGTAATGACTTACCCTTTAATTAAATTTTTCTAGATAAACTCAAGGTTAGACCTACCTAAAATCATGAGCCACTTGGCCATACATTTGTTTTGGTATGGATTGGAGTGCATATACATGAGTGGGTCGGTGTTGGTTATGACATAGGTCTTATGGTTGAGAAAGTAGTGGAAAAGTTTGATAGCCATGAAGGCCAAAGCTAGTCAAAGTTTCTTGGTATGGATGTACCAAATCTCATACTCTACAAGGCTATGGCTAATGTAGTATATGGATTTATCTTTATGTTATTTATCTTGATGAGCCAATATTTCCTCTAAAAACTAGTCAATATAAAATATGTAAAGGTAAAAAGGTTGATATTCTTTAGGAGGAATGAGGATATGTGGGGATAAATTTTTTTTAAGCAAATCAAAGTCCTTTTGATAGTAATTATTCCACTTAAAACATACATCCTTCCTTAGAAGGTGATGTAGGGGTTGGCATCAATATGAGAGTTGAGAAATAAAGTAATGAATGGATTAGAGCTTCCCATATAAGCTTTTAATTTTCTTGAGGTGGGTATGAGGAGGAATGTTGAGGATTGCTTAGATTTTATTTGAATCAACTTTTATTTCCCAAAGGGAGATTATATAGACAAGGAGCTTTCTTGAAAATACCTTAAAAATGTACTTGTTAGGGTTAAGACAAATATGGTAATGGATGAGTCACTCAAAGATAATATTAAGAATATCCAAATGGTCTTTACAAAATTTGTATTTTCTAGGAAGGTCATCAACATAGTCTTGGTTGATCTTATAGATAAGGTCATGCCATATATAGGTCATGGTGTGTTGGTAGGTTACACTAGCATTATTCCATCTAAAAGGCATGAAACTAAGAATAAATTCCCCTATGGGGTGATGAAGGTAGTTTTGTGTTGATATTCATGAGAAATTAGGATATGATTATAACCCAAGAATCCATCTATCAAAGATAACATCTCATGTTTGGCTATAAGATTAACTAGTTAGTCAATGCTTGGTAGAGGAAAGTCATAATTTGGGAAAGAAAGGTTAAGATCATAAAATTACACACAAATGTGAAGTCCCCTTATGAATTTGGTGATAGGTATGACATTCGAGACCCATTGTGGGTAGTCATTGGGTTGAAATATCTTCTTTAATGAAAAGGGCTACACGAGGGTGCATTCATCAAAGCTTTTGCCTAATAGGCTTGACATCACAGTTGGTGACTATGTTATGATTAGTAATGGATGGGTTTATTCCTAAAATATCACTACAAGACCAAGTAAATTCTATCTTGTGGTCTTGCAAGAAGGAGGGGAAGTCTTGAAGCTCCTTAAAATTTAGCGATTAGCCAATTTTGATAATGTACAGGTTATCTAGAGTGCCTAAGTTGATATCCATGGTGGATTCATTCAACATGGTTGAAGTCTTAAGAGGAAGAGATTTATGGATAGAGGAATCTTATACACTGAGATAGTTGAGAATGGAATCATCATCCTAACACTAAATGGTGTTAATGGTAGGAGAGTCATCTCCTATCATCTCAGGGTGGGTCAGAGGAATGGTTATGATCACCGTATCTTTTTGATAAGTCAAGGGTCTAATGATGATCATGTTGATGAAAAAAAGTTAGAGTGAATGATTTCGTAGTCTCTAGTTATCGATGGTGGAGTGGATGTTGAGGATGGGATTTCCCTATCAAGGATAGTAATGGAAGGTAGGTTGGCTTGTTATTTAGGTGGTGTGAAATTTAGGCCATGATTTTCATGAGATTTTTGGGTTTTGATTTGAAGAAACTTATGAAACCCATCTTCATACTGACTTATACCAAATCCTTTCTAAGACACCTATAAAGTTATGTCTGGGAATAATTTGGTTTATCTAGATAGATGAAACTAGAGGTGAAAAAGAGGCGGTGGAAGTATAAAGGGGTTTATCAAGTCCCCCATAGATGAAATTGGTTTGACAAGTTTATGATGTAAAAGGAATAATAGTTTTGATATTAGGGTCATTACTGGGTTGGTGGTCAAGGCTTGTATACTCTTGGGGAGTAGGGAAAGCATCAAGGGTCAGAAGGTGATATTGTGAAAAGAACTAGAAATATTTGGATACTCAAAGACTATGGCTAGGTGCATGATGTAAATTAGCATATTATTGACATTTGATGCACTTTTTCATATAATCATAGTAGTCTTAGTTCAGGGTAGGCTAGTAATAGTGAAGGTGAATGATGAATTTAATGATGGATAAGCTACTAAAGTGTCCCCCATAGATCCCATCATGTGTTTCCTTGATAGCATGAGAGGCTTCATGACTACATAGTCAATGAAAGAGGAGACCATCAAAGCTGTATTTATAAAAAAATTCCCTACAGTATGGTATAACATGAGGTACTTTGAATAAATTATCTTCAAATATTCTTTGAAAGATTGAAAGGAATGATGTCAAGGTTTAGATAGTCGAATATCTGTTGATACCAAATGTCAGGTTGGGTCTCCTCTAAATTAAAGATGTTGAGAGAATCTGATTTGATATAATAAGGTTGAGTAAGTCAGTGAATAAAAATAGATAGCTTAGACTCATAGGGTGTAGATGGGATCTGAGAAGTGATGGAAGCCATCATATCAACAAACTTATTCATAGATCGCGGAGTGGTTTAGATATGATAGTGTTTAGATGATGCTAAGAGTACACTAGCTAATTATTTGTACTATTGTAAAACATCATTATTGCATTGGTAAGATCCATTTACTTCATTAACCATGACTTAAGAATCACCAAAGATGATGATCATTTTTACTCCCAAGGATAATGGAGTTTGGATGCCTATCACTAGGGCTTCGTACTCAACCATGCTGTTGGTGCATTCAAAATCTAGTTTGAAGGGTAAATCAAGAGGTTATTTATGAAGGTGGATAAGGATTATGCCATACTCCCCACCATGTTTAAATTTTTATCTATCAAAAAACATGGTCACTTGATAGGTAAAGTTTGCCTAAGAGAGGGTCATGATGGACTCATTAGGAAACTCAAGAGGAGGTTGATCATCTACTAAGGGTACATCAGCCAATTGGTTGGTAATGTATTGCCCTTTAATTAACTTTTACTAAAGAAACTCAAGGTCAAACTCATCTAAAATCATGATCCACTTGACCATACATTGTTTTTGGTATGGCTTAGAGTTCATATACTTGAGTGGGTCAGTATTGGTTATGACATAGGTCTTATGGTTGAAAAGGTAGTGGATAAGTTTGATGGCCATGAATACCAAAGATAGGAAAAGTTTATTAATATGGGTATACTTAGTCTTGTACAATATAAGGTTGTGGCTAATGTAGTAGATGGCTTGCTCTTTATGTTATTCATCTCGATGAGCCAACATTACCCCTAAAGAGTGGTTGATGGCAAAGACATAAAATTAAAAAGGTTGATATTAATTATGAATAATGAGGATATGTGGGGATAAAAGATTTTTTAAACAAGTCAAAGGACTTTTGATAGTCATTATTCCACTTAAAAGATACATCCTTCTTTAGAAGGTGATGGAAGGGTTGCCATCAGTCTGAGAGCTAAGAGATAAAGTGATGAATGGATTGGATCTTCCCTTATAAGATAAAAAGTTTTTAGAGGTGGGTAAGAGGATACATGTTGAGGATTGCTTAGATTTTGGTTGGATTAACTTTGATTCCTTGAAGGGATATTATATAGCCAAGGATATTTCATGAAAATACCCTAAAAATACACTTCTTGGGGTTAAGGCAAATATGGTAATGGATGAGTCACTTAAGGATTATATTAAAAATGGATAAATGGTCTTTATGACATTTGGATTTTCCAAGAAGTTCATAAACACATTCTTGGATGATTTTATGGATAAGGTCATAGAAGATGTAGGTCACGGTACATTGTTAGTTTACACTAGCATTATTAAGTCCAAAAGGCATGACCTTATAGTAGAAACTCCCCTGTAGGGTGATTAAGGTATTTTTATGTTGATCTTCAAGGGAAATTAGGATCTGATTATAAATTGAGAATCCATCCATCAAATATAACATCTTATGTTTGGTTTTAAGATTAACTAGTTAGTCAATGCTTGGTAGAGGAAAGTCATCCTTTTAGAAAGAAAGGTTAACGTAAAAAAAGTCCACACAAATTCAAATTCCCCCTATGGCTTTGATGATAGGTATGATGTTTGAGACCCATTGGGGATAGTCAATGGATTTAATGAAATTGATAGACAAAAGATGTTGAAGCTCTTTTTTAATGAGAAGGGCTATACGAGGGTGCATTTATCAACATTTTGCCTAATAAGCTTGGAATCATGATTAGTGACTATGTTATCAGTAGCAATGGAAGGGTTGATTCCTAACAAGTCACTATAAGAGTAAGTAAATTCTCTATTTTGGTCTTACAATAAGAAGGGGAAGTCCTAAAGCTCCTCAAAATTTAGCGATTGGCTAATTTTGGCAATGCATGGGTTATCCAGAGTACCTAAATTGATATCCATGATGGATTCATTAAACATGGTTAAACTCTTAAGAGGAAGATATTTATGGATAGAGGAATATTATACACCAAGATAGGTGAGAATAGAATCCTCATCCTGACATTGAATGGTGTTAATGGTAGGAGAGTAATCTCCTATCATCTCATGGTGGGTCAGTGGAATTGCTACAATCACCTTATCTTTTTGGCAAGTTAGGGGTCTAAAGCTGATCATTTTGATGAAAAAAATGTTAGGGGGGTTGATTTTAGATTCCTTAGCTATCAATGGTGGAGTGGATGGTGAGGATGGGATTTCCCCATCAATGATGATAACGAAAGGTAGGTTGGCTTGTTATTTAAGTGGTGTGAGACTGAGGCCATGTTTTTGTGATGTTTTTGGGTTTTGATTAGAAGTAACTCATGTGTCCTATGTTCATACTCACCTAGACCAAATCCTTTCCAAGCACACCTATAAAGGTGTGTCTGGGAAAAGTTTGGTTTGTCTAGATAGGAGAAGCTAGAGGTGAATGGTTGAGGTGAAAAAGAGGTGGTGGAAGTATTAAGGGTTTTATCAATTCCCCCATAGATAAAAATTGTTTGATAATTTGAGGGTCCAGAAGTAATAATTGTTCCTATATTGGGGTCATGACCGAGTTGGTGGTCTAGGATCCCATACTCTTAGGGAATAGGAAAAGCATTAAGGGTCAGAAGGTGATATTCCCCCAATAAAAGATGATGGAAAGTTTATTCCATAGGGTCCATTGTGAGGATTTGTGTGGAAGGAATAAATGAATTGATAGAGGCTTCAATGGTAGAGGGATATGGAGCTTTGTTTTTTACTAGAAAAGGCTTGTTGGATGGAGGAAGGAGAACATCATTGGGTCAGTACATCATGTTTTATGATGTGAAAGGACTCGAGTCAACTTGTATGGTAAAAACTGATATTCATGCTAAAATTTAATGCACCAATGTAAGATAGATAGAACACAACCCATGGAATGAATCAAAGGGCATCCCAATAAGATATTATATTTGAACTCTCCTTCTACTACATAGAAGAACTCAAGAAGTATGTGGGGTCCTATGTGAATGTTAAAGACAATAGTTCCTAAAGTCATGGCCTTAAAATCATTAAAGGATCATAGCACTATTGAGGTTTCTAATATAATTTTATTAGGTAATTTGAGTTGATAATAGGTATGGGAGGATATAATTTTGATACTGGATCCCCCATCAATCATAACCTGCTTGATTCAAGTTTGGTTAATATATGTGGTAATGAAGAGGGAAGGATCTGGGTTATTTAGATGGATGGAGGGTATTTCTGAATCTTTCAAGGTAACAAGGTTGGAAAATGGTATAGTTCCAACAAAAGTTTCTAAAGTTTGAGGTTCTTCTAGCCTAACCTCTATAGATTCTAACACTTATATCATTGCTTCATGATGATTAGGTGAGGTATTGATTAGTTCATATAAAATCATCTTCATGATAATTTGGTAAAGCTACTTCATAACTACTTATTGGATTGATTGAGATGAGTTGGAGTGAGAGGGTCACTAGATGGAAACATTGGATTTGATTGAAGGTAAATATTTTTGGTGTTTGTTGGGTGGTTAGAGGGTGGAAGAAGGATATATCCATGGAATATACACCTTTTTATTTCCCTTATCCTTTATTTGGGTTTGTGATAGTGTGACCACATGGATGGTATGGATTGGGGGAGGAGTCAAGCTAGAGGGTTGCTTTAGTTCCTCTTCACTCTAAGGTGAGAGTGGAGGAGTAGGTAGATGTTGGTCAATGGCTATTGGTTCTTTGATCAATGGTGGGATTAGAGGAGGCTCATCTAAAAATTAGTCATCTTCATGATACAAGCTATAAAATAAGACTTGGAGAGCCTTATAGCTCTTTATATCATGCACAAGTATCCTATGATATGAACATACTAGCTGATCATTGTACCAAGATGGTTTTGGACTATGTGGGTCAAATGGTCTGATAGGTGGTAAGGTTAATCAAAGATGCTTGTAATATATTCTATAGGATGGTTTAATAAGATTCAAGCAATGGTGAAAAAAGGGTGGAGGTCTTAGGTTTGGTAGTTGAGGTAGAAGCCCTTTTAGGAGTGGGCTTGGTGGTATAGGTTTTGGGTAAATGAACATTCTTGGTGGATAATTTTAGTTTTGGTAGAGAGGTTGAGAGTTTGGGGTTGAAAGGGTTTGGGGTAGACATTCAGGAGATCAATGATTTTTTATAGATAATTAAGAGATAGGAGGTATGTTCATGGGTGGTTTAGTAGAAATAGGTATAGATGAAATCAAGTGTGATGGCATAACCAAAAGTGGTGGTTGTGTTTTGATTTGGATGGTTGGTTTCCTAATTAAGGTAGAGGGATGAGGCCCCAAAGTAGAGGTCAATGTGGAGATGAGAGGTAAAGTTTTTTTTTTGGGCTTCTAGGTGGTTTTACCTTCTTTGTTAGTTTAGCTTGAGGTTTGTTTTATATGTTTAGTGGGTGTAAATCCAACTTTACTTACAAGTGTGTAATGTTACAAAGAGGAAATATGCCAAGGTTCTTGGTGGGTTTGGATAGAATGGTATAAGGTGGTTTGGTGACTTTGGGTTAGTTTGGTTCTAATGGTGATATTATAGTTTTATGGGTAGAGGTGTGAAATGGTTAGGTTGTGGTGATAGTGTATTTGATAGTGGAAAGGGTAAGTTGTTCTAATAATGAAGGTTCCTACCTTGTTCTATATGAGAGTCCAAAATGTTTCCAAAATGTGTCTTGATCCACGTTACAATTGGATATGAATTCTAAGTTTTTAACAAGTCTATAGAAGGGTTTATAGACAATTATGAATACCTCGATAATGGATTCAAAAGATAGACCCAAATGTTGAATTGAAGGAATAATTATCTTATCCGTTTCTTGATTACCAAGTTCTAAGGTTTGGGGAGGTAATTCCTTAGTGGAAGGATTAGGCAAAAGGGTTCCTTCCCTTGGAGTGATTTCTAAAGGAAGAGTGTATTATTTTATGATTGAGGAAAATGATAAATTAGGAGTGCTTTCCTCCTATGATGTGCATATAAAAGGAGAGGTTGGTGACTCCACTACCTCAATAAGTGGAGTAGGTGAAGAGGTGATTTAGTTAATGGTCTTCTTAGTAGTAAGTTCACCAATAACCATATTGATAATATGGGCCTCGTGAGCATGAGAGGATTATGATTTATTTTTTCACTGGAAAAAGGAGTGTGGATTAGAAAGGGTTGTTTAAACATGTCAAGTGATTAGTTTGAAGGTGAATTTGGATTATCCAACACAAGTTCCACCTTGACAATGAGAGTTTAGACATGTTATTGAAGGTATTACACCTACTAACATCATGTCCAATGACTCAATAGAAGGTACATAATTCATTCTCTTTATACCAACTAGGTACAAGACAAGAAGAATTGAATTACTAGAGAGGTTTGATCATAAGGAGTTGTATGAGATTGGCTTTTAAAAATTTCTCCAAGACTAAAGCATATGACTCCCTAAGTAGAGTAAATTTATTATAGATGTTTGTATAAAATTGATATAAAATAATATGAGCTAGTTGGGAAAAAGAAAAGAAGGAGTGATTTATAATAGCATTGTACCAATCTAGTGCCAGACCTGATAAATACATAGGGAAGGTATGGATAAGGAGTGCATCAGCATAGGCAATCATATAACATGAATACCTAAACTCTCTTAGATGTTGTTGAGGGTCCTCCTTACTCTAAAACTTTGAAAATTTTGGAAGTTACTATTGAGGAGAATATGGTCAAATGGGGATGGATACATAAATTGGTTCATTACAAATTTGGTAATATGATAAAATATTATGAGCTCTAGAAATGGATAACTCCAAAGTATTCATTTTGTCCATTAACATTTTGACAAGGTCAAAATGGGGTTATACACCCTCATGGTTGTAAGGTAGGTTGTGTTGGGTTTAGGTAGCTGTAATATATGCATTGTTGGTGGGGGGTTGAGAGGTTACCAGATATTGGTATGTGCACATAGGTGGTTGGGATGATGTCACATATGAATATGTGGATATAGGTGGTTGGGTGGAAGGTTAGGTACATACCCTTGTGGGTTAGGGATATAACTCAATTTTGGTATAGTGGTGACCTATTGAGATATTAGCATAGGTTAGGCAAGAGGCATGGTTGGGTTAGGAGATAGAGGGTAGGTGGTAAATTTTGTATTGATGGGTGGAAGGGTGGAAGGTATGAGAACCACCAAACTCTAAAATGGGGTGGAGGTAGGTAGGTTGGAAATGAGAGGAATGGTGGTAACACTAGTAGAGGGCACTCCTATGATAAAGGAAGTATCAGTGCCTAAATGTTGAGTTGCTCTTGTAGTAAGAGTATTATTAGTTGGGGAAGAAGGTGCTTTGGCATTTATCAATTGGGTGGGTTGGTTTTGAATGGTGGTATCAATAGAGTTATTGGTAGAGGATGATGCCTAGGTGACTAAAGATTTGTTAGATATGGTGGCTACAAAATTGACACCCATAAGGTGGGATGGCATGCCATAGTGTGGGTTAGTAGGCAAAACCAAAGCAAGGGTATGGTGGGATATGTTGTTAAGGTAATGCTAGAGGGATATGTGGTTGTTATCTAAAAAGGTGGTAAAATATACATCATCTTGGGTAATAGTCTAAGGGATGGTAGGACTTTTAGAAGGATGAGGATAATTCTTTGCATCTAAGATGTACTCCATGGATGAGGGAGAAGAAGAAGATGGATGATTAGGAGGTGCATCCTAATTTTCTTGGTTTCTTAGTTGTTGCCTAGTTAAAACTATGTAGATAAGAAAAAGAAGAAGATACAATTAGTCTCACAACTCAAACAAAAAGAAGACAAAAAAAAGTAAATGAAACAAAACACAAACTAAAACATGTTAAATCCTAAGGTTATTTTTAGTATCTCTTGTGGCTTATGCCTTAAGCTTTAAAAATTGTGTGTCTCAAATTGGATTATAGATCAGTAACTATAAAATAAGTCTATGGCTATTTTTAGGTTGTGTTTAGGATCTGAAAGGGATATGTACTAGAAATTAGTATATGGCTTGACATTGGGGCCTACCTCATCACTTCACATACCACACCATTAAGGGTATCAAGTTCCTAGCCAAAATATACTAATTGTTAGAGATTATACTCAACTAGAGAGCCAATTTGGTTCTCCCTTTGGTGATGAAATCCAAGTAGTATGGCTAGGAAAGGTGATTTCTAGGTAATGAAATCCTTGTCGAGCCTTATGTCAATATTTGATGCTTGATTATATGTGACTTTTTTGGTCT
This sequence comes from Torreya grandis, assembly GCA_037957365.1. NCBI lineage: Eukaryota > Viridiplantae > Streptophyta > Pinopsida > Cupressales > Taxaceae > Torreya > Torreya grandis. Next base: position 837,426 of record JARHVA010006372.1, on the reverse strand, counting down.
TGTGTGTGTGATAAGAGTGAATCTATGATTTATTTACTTGATCAATTAATCTATATGAGCTAAAATAATCAATAAAATAATGTATACAGTCAAATTTAAGCCCAAAAATCAACTTTGATTTCATTATATGAGCAGAAAACAAGAATAAGAAGCACCTACATGCAAATATGAACCCAAAAAAAGACTTAAGGGTCCCATAGGGAATGCTATAATGTTTTAGAGAAATTTTTCTTATATTCTTTTAAAGGAAAGAGAAAATAAACTTGAGAAAGGTATGGTTAGTATAACCTAATATGATATGCATGCATTGATCTAGATGGTTATAGATACTCCTCTTTAGCTTGGGAGGAATGACCTGTAGATAAGAAATCACTAAATAAATCGTTAATTGGCTGGATAGTAGGGTGGATTGCATATTAATCTAAATCTTAGAAGCATAAGTTTCCCTGGAGGATATCTATCCACACTTTTAGACAATCAAGTTCTGAAAGTGAAAGATAAATTACTTGCATAAATAATAGAAGATACTGAAATAAAATGAAAGAAGTGATTGATAAATGAATATGTGAATTTGACTAATTATAGAAATAAAAATATTGATATTAATATAAAATAAACTAGGTGTTGTCTAAAAAATAGGGTGAGGATCAGTGACTAGGTAGAGAGGCAAAAAGTTTGATCTAGTTGAGTTATGATTGGTGAAAATAGCTTGTTATTTGTTTATCATATAGTGGTTGGGGTGACTGTCAGTGGTTAGGGTAACTATCAATGGTTATGGATAGAACATCAGTGGTTAGGATGACCATTAGGGGTTATTGTGGTTTTGGTTTGGTCTAGGAAAGTGGTCTGATAAGGTTGTAGAATGGGAATCTGGAAAGTGGGTTTTGGCTAGGTTGGTTGTGAAACAAAAACAATGTAACTAATTAGTGAAAATAGATACATATCTTGTTGGTTGCTGATTTGAATAAGATTCAAGGGATGTGTTGGTTAATCTTGGATCAATTTTGACAAAGTAATAATACTTGACTATTGGTCAATGTATGGTAGTACTTTAGATATCTATCATACTTGTTGGTTCACTGGAAGAATACCTACAAAAGGAAGTGTTGATACAAGAGGCTCTAGTTTTGGATGCAAATTATGATTGATGGATTATTGATTGATTGATCCTAGATCCCTTTCACCTCCTTCTCTCTTTTTATAGGAAGGAAGGAGAGGTAAAACAATAGGTTAACAAAAGGTTCAATAAGTAGTTTAAATTGAGCTTTTGCATGCTTTAGCTCACACATGAATTAGACAAGATAAATATAAAAAATCAAGATAGAGTTTGACTATAATTAACTATTTAGGGGGTTGGAACCTTACTATCGATGATCAAGCCTAACCATCGAGAGTTAGGATGATCATCGGTGGTCAAGGTTCAAAGGTTTAATTTGGTCAAAGCTAGTTAATGTGAGTTAGATTTAGGGTTGATAGGTAATGGGATTGTCCCTAAGGGGTCCTAAGTTAGTATAGAGGATATTTTGACATCTAGAACTATTATGTGTAATTTTTTAGTGTCTATAAAGATAAGAAGATGATTGAGTTAATGTTTAAAAAATCAAGGTTTATACATATGGGTTTTTGTTTGAGAAAGGTTTACAGACATTTATTTTGTGTTAGCTAGAAAATTTTAGTTTTATTTGATGGGGTTTTTTTTTTATTATCATTTGTAAAGATATGGATTATAAAAACTAAGATTGTATATCTTGTTATATTTTTAGATACTTTGTGGGTATTTGGTTTTTAAGGTTTTTAAGGAACCATGTTTGTGGACTTATAAAGATTAAAATAGTTTGTGTTATTTTTTGGGTAATTGAGATCTACATGAATATGAGATGTAATTTTGAATGGTTTTCTTCAAAAAAACATTTCCTGGGCATCAATGTTTCAAAATAATCTACATGCAAAGGTCTTTTGTATTTATTTACTTAAACACAAAATTATTAATCTTACATGAGTAAATAAGTTATTATTTAAAATGTATTAGATGTATAAATGATGGGTTTATATTTGAGATTGAAAATTTATTAAAATTGCATCTATTATGCAAAATATGTATTTGTGCACCTGCATAAATTTTTGATGTGTTAAAAGTGATGCCCAAATAACCATTACAGAAGTCCATATTTTTTATAGTATGATGACCATTTAAAAGTCAAATTTAACCTCACTATTAAACCTAATAAAATGAATTTTAAGATAAAAAATAATTATTTTACTCATTATATTTTAATCTATTAGATCCTTCAGTCTAAAAAAATATTTGAAGAAGGGATGGATATAAAAGTTTATGAAAAAGGCACTTGAGTAGTTTGCTTAATTTAGTATTTAAACTCTGCATGAGTATTTTTTTTGTGATGATTTGAAATGAATATGTAAATTATTGACTTAATAAGGTTAATTCACATACACATTTAATATTATATATATGATATTATTATATTATAGATAAATACAAGTTGTAAATTTATGAAAGACTTATCACTTTTCCTGTAACTTGTTTGTATTATAGAATTCACAAATGGCTTGTGTTAAATTCTAATGGTGCTCATTCAGTTTGTTATCAACTTACATTTTTTAGTAGAGTATAATTTATATATGATGGAATAAATTTCATAGAAACATGGAATAATTTTCATAAACACTATCATCTAACTCTATTCATCAATATTAAAGTTGTGTTGTGAAAAAAGTTTGAAAGTTTGATTAGATAGAATAGTTTTTTTGACATACATACATATATATATATATATATATATATATATATATATATATATATGCATATATATATATATATATATGCATATATATATATATATATATGCATATATATATATATATATGCATATATATATAAATAAATTTCATAGAAACATGGAATAATTTTCATAAACACTATCATCTAACTCTATTCATCAATATTAAAGTTGTGTTGTGAAAAAAGTTTGAAAGTTTGATTAGATAGAATAGTTTTTTTGACATACATACATATATATATATATATATATATATATATATATATATATATATATATATGCATATATATATATATATATATGCATATATATATATATATATATATATATATATATATATATATATGCATATATATATATATATATGCATATATATATATATATATGCATATATATATATATATATATATATATATATATATATATATATATATATATATATATATACATATATATATATATATATATATATATATATACATATATGTATATATATATATGTATATATATATATATGTATATATATATATATGTATATATATATGTATATATATATATATGTATATACATATATATGTATATATGTATATATGTATATATGTATATATATGTATATATGTATATATATATATATATGTATATATATATATATGTATATATGTATATATATATGTATATATGTATATATGTATATATATATATATGTATATATATATATATATGTATATATATATATGTATATATATATATATGTATGTATATATATGTATATATATATATATGTATGTATATATATGTATATATATATATATATATGTATATATATGTGTGTGTGTGTGTGTGTGTGTGTGTGTGTGTGTGTGTGTGTGTGTGTGTGTTTGTATGGTAAAGAGATTTGGTGATGTTATATAAATAAAATGATTTATAGATATATTTTTAATGATTAAAAATATTCTAGATAACATGATAGTTACAATCAGTTTTTAATTGTTATTCCAAAGCAAGAACTTTGTTTAAATATATGAATTTATAGAAGATAAGGTTACATGAATTTGGATGCATGATAGTCAATTAAAATTTGTTTCCATATAGTTTTTTTTTTTTTTTAACTTTATTAGGTAAAATACCCAGTTTTGCAGGGACTAAGAACCATAGTTAAAATTGTATTTAAATACAGTAGCAAGCCCCAAGGGATAGAGCAACAAAAAGAAATAATAACTACCTAATTATTATCATATGAGGCAAAATAATAGACAAAAAAAAAATAGTTCAGGAGGAGGGGCCCTCCAATGGATCATTTTCTTATTTGGTCTTCTTCTCTAGTTCACCCTACTTTTTCTTTGAAACTTTTTCCCTTATTCTTTTATTAGGCCCTTCAGTGTCATCTTTGGGTAGGACATGGTCTTTTCAACCCCTGTTCATGTACCAGAGTCCTCTTGATGGGAGTAGTGCTAGGTATATTAAGAGGAGGGGTCTCTCCCACCATTATTTGTTCCTTATCAAGGGTCCTATCCACCTTAGTATAATGGGTGAAGGATTTGACCATTTTATTGACTTATCCATTCAAGGCATTTCATTCATGTATGAGTCTAGCTAGATTCATCCCTACCTTCCGTAACTTTTTATTGAAAATTTTCAACTGATATTTACTACGTTTGATGTCCTATATTAGATGAAATTTACCTTTCCCAAAAAACTCCATAAATGTATCCTCATCTGAAAAGATTGTTTTAGGTTTGGGGATAATTAATTTTAGAGTGGGGCCTTTTATAGAGATTTTGGATAAAGGGCTATCTTGGGGGGTAATCTAAGATAGATGGTATGATCCTTTGGTAGGGTTTTCCTTAAGGGTGTATTCCTTGATAGAGGACCCAACTAAAGGAAACTCCTTTACCCTCAGGGTTTGGCCATACTTCACCATAAGTAGGATGAGACCTTGGTGCACTATAAGGTTGGCATCATTAAATTGATGGGGGAGAGTGATGCTCTCCAAAGACTTGAGAAGGTAAAATGGGAGACTAATTTTATATCTCTAAAATTGGTTTAATAATAAAAAGTGATGAGATAAAATTAATGTGTGATTACCTTAAAGTTTTAGGTATTTCATAACTTGAAGGTACATCTTGAGCCATTGACAGGGGAGGTTGGCATGTGGGAATCCCCAATTTTCTATTTTGACAAACTCATTAGTGCAGAATAACCTCTAAAACAACTCGTAATTTTTTGAATGGTCCCTATATGCCTTCCCTCCATCACACAACATACTTTTAGCTTATTTAACAACTCCTTTGTGACTAAGATTTTGACTCCTCTCATCTCCACTACTCTTTTATTCTAGTTGGAGATGAAATCCCTCTCTACACCCACATCATGCTTGATTATCCTTAACATCAATTTACTAAGTCTATCCCATTGGAGATTATTCCATACTTTATTTATGCCTCAGACTTCAAAATAGGAGGTTAGTTCCAAATGATCCCTATCACCCCCGATTACTATAGTGCTTATCGAACTAAGTATGCAATTTGGTAGGTTCTAGAAATACTTTGTTTTAATAGTTTAAAAAATGCTTAAAAGGCATGCTTTCTCCTACATTGTACAATAAATTCTCCTAGCATTTGCATAATGATGGATCATGAAATTTAAAATCCATCTCTTGATGAGAAATGTTCATGTATGTAGCTGTCCAATCATCTTATCCCATTGTAATTTCATTATGAATGGCCAATGAGATATATTTGGGGATGTGGCATCCTATTTGGTATAAAATAGGGAGGCCTACTCCTATATTATCAAGTAGATTCTCCACCTTGTTCCCTTCATGGTAATTGTGAATAATGTGGAATTATGTCATCCTCCTCAAATTTTGCTTAGAATAATCAATTATAGATTTATATTTTATGGGAGAGGGTTATTTTGCCTTCAAGGGAATTTTAGATATTGAGGGAGTCCTTGTCCACAAAAATTCTTGCCATCTTAAGGATAGAGGCAAGCTAGATGCCATATAATATTGCCTTAACATCAGCTACATAATTCTTTTAAGTCCTTAAGGGGCCCACGTAAGTAGTAATCAACATCCCCTTTGAATCCCTCATAGATCATCCCCCACCTATAGGTTTTGAGATTCTTTTTTAGGCTCCATCAAAGTTAAACTTAAGCCAACCTTTAGGTGGGGTCTTTCATCTTGTGTGTTTATGATTTAGATATTTGGATGGGGATATTATTCTCTAAACCATGTCCCAATTTCTAACAATCAATTGTGTTGAGGTTGGTCTTGGATTTTTATCTATGGGTTGGAAAGATTTCCAATTCTTATTGATGGCATAACATAGTCAGAGAAAAAATTCTTTAGGTTGGTGCCTTTTTTTTTATAAAAGGCTATCATTACAGGATTTCCAAACACTCCAAAACTAATGTGAGAGAGATAAATTCCATAAAAAGTCTAGGGATGGGATGTTACATGGTGGTTTTCATTATTTAATTAGGTCAAACACATTGTCAGGTTTAACCCATGAAAGGTTGAATTTATTCAACATCTAATTAAATAAGCTTAAGCTAATGGACAATAAAGAAATAGACGATGAACTGAGTCCACAAATTTCTTGCATAATGAGAATCTATTGGGAAATATCAATCCTCATTTTTCTAGGTTATCCACTAGTAAGACCTCATCTCAAGCTACCATCCAAGAGAAAAAGTTGGCCTTAGGGGTCAATTTTTTTATCCATAAATATTTTTAATAGTTCCACTCTATTTCTAGGTTCAAATCAGTGGCTTGTCCTGAGGACACTGAGTACATACCATTATCTTCAGCTACCCATAGAAAATAATCTTCCTATAAGAATAAATGTATGTGAACCTATCTGATGGAGGAGTTAAGATTTTTGATCACTTTCACTTATTAATATGTGTATCCTTATGAGTAAATGACTTCCCAACTCTTTACACCTTCATTCTCAACCCAATAGTCTTTTACTTTTCAACCCCATCTTTTCTTAAAGACTACATATCAATTGGCCTAGGTATATTATGAGGAAAGTAGGGTAGTGGACATCCAGGAATATTCTCAAAAGTCTATTTTATCTCCATCCCCAATTTTTCATTTTATTCCTCTTAGAAGAAGGTACTTATAATTTTTGATGGATTTATAAAATGTGGATCCATCCTCTAGACCTTTTTCCATAGAAAATTATCTACTTTAGGCCTTTCTAGGTATTTGGCCTTAATAATTCTTTCCCATTCTCTATATTATTGCTTAAGTCTCCATCTCATTTTTTCCAACAAGGCCATATTCATGGACTAAATGATTCTAAGTCCCATTCCCCCTTTTTATTTAAGAAAAGTTTTTTTTTCCAAGAGATAATATGAAACCTAAATTGGTCTTTAGTGCCTCTCCATAATAAATTATTTTGGATTTGTTCTATTTTATCTACTATCTTGGTGGGTATTCATGATATAGGCATTGGGTACATAGGGATATTCTGGATCGAGGCTTTGGGTAGTTTGAATTTACCTACCTAAGTGAGGAGATGTCCTTTCCACCTGGTAAGCTTCCTTTGGATTCTATCAATGAGGGGGTTCAATAGTTTGGAATCCATTTTACCTTAAAATAATGGAATGCCGAAGTAAATTATTGAAATTTTACTCACTTTGAATTCCAATTTTCTTATGATTCTTTTATGTAAGATGACTGGGGTGTTAATGAAGAAAAGAGAGCTTTTACAAAAATTAATACATTGGTTCTAGATAGCTTCATAATTTTTTAAGATAGATTTTAATTATTTTGCTTCCTCCATTGAGGCTTCCAATAAATGATCGTATCATATTAAAACTATTTGTGGGTGAAAAGCATTATATTGAGTGCGACTAAGATACCTTTGATCAAGCCCTGTGTGTAGGATTTTAACAAGCTCCTTCCTAGAGTTTATGCCACAATATGAAAAGGTATTGGGAAAGAGGGTTTCCCTATATTAGTCCTCTAGACGCTAAAAATAACCCTTTTGGTACCCTATTCATGATTATTGAGAATTTGGGTGTAGCTATGCAATTCTAAATAATTTTCCTTAGGTCATGATTGAATCCTAGATTTTCTATAATCATCATTAGAAAATTCTAAGAGATTTAGTTGTATGCTTTATTCATGTCCACCTTAAGGAACATTCCTTGACTTGGGGAATTTGAGATGGAATGAATGGATTCATGCACTAATATGATATCGTTTGTTATTTTTATTTCATCTATGAATGCTCCCTATTGTTCCCTAATTACTTTATCTAAGATATGTTGCATTCACTTCACTAAGATGATCGAACAAATTTTATAAGTGCTATTGCAAAGACTGATAGGATGGAATTCATATATATTATTTTTTCCTATATTTTTTGTAATTAGAATGAAGAAAGTGTTATTAATTTCTCTAAGAATGGTTATGGATTGAAATAATTCCTTGGTTGTTGTCTTGACCTTAGTGTGAACTATATCCCAAAAAAATTGAAGAAAAAGGGGGGAAACCATCAGGTTAGGGGGATTTAAAACCTTTCATCAATAAGATCTCATTTTTACCTCCTCCTCCTCAAATTGGATTTTAGTAAGGTAAGTATTGTCAGTGTCAGATATAACTTTGTCAAAGTTATTAAAAGTATTGTCCACTAGTTTCTCATCAAGGAGGCCTTTTTTTGTGAGGATATTTTTGAATAAATTGATTGTATGCCAAGAGATCTCCTCATGCTCTTTTCTGAAATTTGCATTATCCATTTTTAGGTGAGTTATTATGTTCATGTTTCTATGTCTGGTCACTGAGTGATGGAAAAACTTGGTGTTCCTATCCCCCTCCCTTAGCTAAGTGTACTTGGAATTTTGTCTCTAATATGTTTCTTTCTTTGCCTCAATGTTGTGAAATTGGCACAATTTTTTTTATTAGTTTACTCATTGGTGCATTCTAGAGTTGATATTTATTTGATTTCCATTAATTCTATCTCTAGTGCCCTTTTTTGCAAGAAGATGTCCCTAAAGACCTCTTTGTTAAAAAAATCTAGGATTACCTTGAGAAAACTTAGTTTTTTTGTTAGAATAAACATGTCAAATCCTGAGAATGGTTCTTTCCACAATTCTTAAGGATTTAATCAGGTTGGGGTGGTGAAGGCATATACTTTCGAATCTCAAGGGACTACATTTTGGTTTTGAGATTTTTTTGCCTTTAAAATTTAAGGGATTGTGACCCAACCTAATTCTAGGTAAGGAAGAGAGTCTTATGGAGAATTAGATGTTCTAGTTTAGGGAAATAATAACTATATCAAGGTATGCTTAGATCTTGTTGTCACCCAATCTTCTATTTTACCATGTGAATGGGTTTATATTTAGGTCCACATCCACAATCCTTGATCTTGTGATGAAATCATTAAAACCCATCATGTTTTATGTGATATCTATTTTCCCCCCTCTTTTATCCTCTAGAGTAAGAGGGGTATTAAAGTCCCCAGCTATAATCTAGTTCCATCTTTCATTGGTCCTTCAAAAAGAAAGCAAACATTTACATAAATTATTTATGATAGTTTTGATGTTTGGGGTGTAAACATTAGAGAGGATCCATTCCTTATTTCTATCTAAATCTCTGAAGATAGAAAATATCTAGTCACTAGTCTTATAGAGAAGATTCCCTTCAAAATAACCTATGTTCAAAAAAAATGTAAGACCCCCAGAGGTGCCTTTACAATTTGATGCTAATAGCTTTTCTCCATATTTTCTCATCACATGATCTTAAAGTTATTTAAAACATTTTACTTTCTTTGATGAGCATAACTATTGGGTCAACTCTTTTTTTAAGGTTAAAAAGGGTCCTCTACTTACTAGGTTTGTTTAACCCTCTAACATTCCATTTTAGGATTTTCATTTCTTATCTTGATTTATTTTTAGGGTTTACTGGGAACCCTTAGAAAATTTTTAGCCATTTCAATATTGCTTGTGACCAGTATAGATAACCTACCCATTGGTTTTGTGATGACTCCAATATTAGTTTTTCTCCTCCATTTTCTATTTTTGGAGTTTGTAGTAAACCCTTCTTCCTAGATATTTTTTGGGGTTAGAGATTTAGATGTAGATCAGTATCCCATATCTTTTGTGGAATCTATAGTATTTATAAGGGGAGATATTAATGCATCCTCAAAAAGAGGCATGTTTTCATAATCCAAAGGAGCAAAAATGGTGCTTTTTAGGATATAACTTGAGATGTCTCTAAAAAAATATTGAGCTTAGGGGGTTGAATAGATACCAAAAAGTGATGGCTTGAAGGTGAAGGAGGGGGGTGGAGATAGTTTAAGGGACCATGGGGGTGGGAGCAATGAGGGAAGGGTAGGGAAAGAGTGTCAGGGGTCATAATGAGGGATGAAGAGAGAAAAGGTAATGGGATAGGTTTTGGGGGGGAGAGGAGAGAAACAAAAGAGGGGGCAAGATTTGAAACACTCAAGGGGTGGGATAACATGATTTGGAGGAGTGACCATCACCTAATGAGAGGGTAGGGATATTTAGAAGATGAGGGAAGGTAGGGGGAGGAGGGGCCCTAAGAGGTTCTTAGGGAGAGGGAGATTGCAGGGGGGCATGTGTGGGAATGGATATATGGATGATTATAAGGGGAACATTTTAACTCAAGGACATAAAGTAAGAAATTTTTTGAAGAGGAGCAAAGGATTTTTTTAAAGAAATACCTTTCAGATCACCTGGAATAAAATCACTTGGTGGAGCCTTGGGAAATCTAATTTTTAGTAGTTAATTAGCTTTGTGTTTTATCTTAGGTGTATCCTTCTAATTCTAATTCTACTTATTTTTGGGGGTGGTTGGATCCTGACACTTCTTTGGGTAATCTTGTAGCATATGGATAGGAATGTTATAGCATTGGAAAAATATGGATTTATTCTCATAAACAATTTGTTGCATCCATTCATCATATTTACACTTTATTTTGATATTGTGGATTAATGTCTTATTCACTGGTAGAAAGACATGCACCTGGGGTATGAACATCATTTTGTGAGAGAATATTATTGGGTTGATGGTTATGTGTTTCCCCAGTGCCATGGAAATTAATTTAATAACTTATGGGTACTAGTATTCCAAAGGAATTTCTGGGAGAATAACCTACATTGTAATTCCATCTATGGTACTAATGTATAGATTCAAACCCACCTTAAATAGCATCATAACCATGCTATCTTTGCCTATAATCTAAGGCCCTTCAAAAATAACCTTTATATAATCTTCTTGTAAGACAAATTTGACTAGAAAACCCCCTTTGACCAAGGCAACAACCTCTATGTGTCTTTTGGGTTTTCACCTAGAGTTAGTCTAGCTATGAAAAGAATCTATGTTTGGATAAAATCTATTCACCCTGGCCAAGATGGATTTGGCTAGTTCCACATTAGTCTGATCTACCATGATGTCAGGTACTAGTATAAATAACTCATCATTATCCACTGCTAGAAAAATATGGATATTTGAATGTCCATGGCCCACCAAGATGTTACCTTTTACTCTATCTTCCCAAGATAGTTTAGGGGAACATGTGTCATTTTGTTCATAAGGTTTGTCAATCTTATATACCTATCACTGAGTGTAAACTATATATTTGGGTCTTTTTTCCACCATGACATTCCCATGATGAGAATCACATGGGGCTGCATTGACTTTATAGGAGTCATTATTGTTCATAATATTGTGTTTTGGCTTCTAGACAGTGTCCATAAGGTTATTTTGGTTTTATTACCCAAACAAATATTCAAATTAATGAAGGTCATCCATCACATTTCCATCCTTTCTTTCACATTAAATATTTGGTATAGTTTATTTTCATTATATATATTTAGCTAAATTACATATAAATGCGTATGGAAATTAAGGTTTTAGGTATTTGATTTTATTTAAACTTCTATAGTCATTATTTTATTTGACATATTTGAATGTTTATTTTAAATGTTTTTCAATAATTACAAGACCCCCACCCATTAAGAGTTTTATTTGGTCTATAATTATTTAAGTTTGATATTAATACTTTATTAAAGTCTTGAAATTATAATTAAGTTTTAACATTTAACTAATTGAAATTTAGAAAAAATTAAAGTTGGAAAATAATTAATTACATTTAGTTATAACCTATTCAACCATCTCTTGAGGAGATTGATTTGAAAGGAGATCATAGTTATGTGAAAAAGGATGAACATCTGATAGGTATTATGAAAACTTTGATTTATTTCAAAGTTGTTCATCTTTCTCTTTTTTTGAAACATCTTTGAGATGATACAAATTTTGAATATATACCAATAATACATTATTTGATAGTCAAGTGACCCACTCAATCAACACAAATATATCGAGGTTTACTACTTAGTTTATAAATCAGTTATCTAAAAGTGATTAAGTTTAATATCTTATGATGATTATATAAAAAAAATCATGTGTAAAATTTTAAGTACTTATTTTGATTAATATTGATTACATTACCATGTGTGACTCTTTATTGATATTTTCAAACTGTAATGGTTGTCTTTTCAAAGACATTTTATACATGACAATTGTTTCTCAATAAATCTTATCCCATTTTCTACTAAGATGACTCTTATTTCAAGACTCATAATTTGTGTTTCATATTTTAGTTTTTATTTTATTTTATTCGATAAATTATTTTTTATAATATTATTTAGTTTTATATTTAAATTATTAGTTTGTTTGTTTAGATTGTTTTAATTATTTCTAGATTTAGTTTATTGATGATTTCTTACTTTGCTAACATGTTTTCCAATTTTTGCTATGTTAGATTCCTAGCTTTATTAATTTTTAATCTACTAAAAATAATTTTAATTATTAGTTAGTTTTAAAATTCAGATTGATTTTAGTTAGGTTTTTGTTTGCTTTTATTTGTTTCTATAGTTTATTTTTATCTCTATATTGTGAACATGCATATTGGATACATATTTTTAGCAATCTGAGTATTTTTTCTTCAATGGATTGCATAACTCATAGGCTCTTCTCTATCATATAGGACACATAATAGTTATAAATCAGATTTAAGATTGATTTAAATAATATAATCAAATAGTGATGTAAGGGACTATTTTACATAGTGATCATCTTTAGAAAATAACTATGAAATTATGACATATGTTCTAATTATGGAATTATTTTGTTAAGTCACATCCATATGAGACATGAAAGGATTTCATGAAGACTCTCATGTGTTGGGAACCATGATAAAGACATATTTTAAATCATAATTTGATTTATTAATTATGATAAAATGATGTTTACATTTATTTATGTAATATCCATTTATGAAATTTGATTATGTTTATGAGATATATTGACTTAAATCATGTTGAATCATTGATTCTAATATTATGAAATGGAAACTAATTATACATTGAATCATATGAAATTATCTATGTGTGTGTTCATATTCCATTTAGGATTGACTATGATTAATTGATTAAAATTTCTTTATTTAATAAAATTTTGTAGCTTCGGCTATTAGGTTAGATGAATTTGATGTGTGTATAAAGTGTGCAAGCATAGGAAAAAGGACCAATTAAGGAAAGTGACTATGCCAATCATGGTTATATCATTAATAGATTTTAAACCTTCTTAAAACCATGTTAAGAATTTGGTTTCCTAGTTTGCCACCTTTATTGATTTACCATCTATGTTGGGCATCCAACCTTTACGCCTGGTGGGTGAAACTTGTTGTCACCTAACCTAAAGATCATGAAACTAATGTCTAGAATGTCTAGTGGTTAATTTTTAGATCCTCCATGAAATACCTTAGTAATTAGATTAAGTGGTAAAGGAAGAAAGGAAGTCCTATAAATAACCATAGAAATATGCAGGAAAAGTCATGCACCTTAATTGAACATGGAAAATAACATCCCTTAATGAGGCATGGATAGGTAAGTAGAGGTGGTTGGCTTGTTATAGGACATCTATATATAGAATTTAGGATCCCTTAGTTAAGTAAATTTTTCCAATTTGAAAATAATTAGACTTAGAATAGATAGGATAAAGAGAAGTAATATATGGGATCAATTGGTTATGAGAGTTGACTTTTTATAGTTGGAGGATAGTGACCATGCATTTTGAAGGTTGATAGGTTAGATTAATTTTGATTTCTATTTTATACTAACCATTCAGAATGAAATGATTATATTATCTATTACATCTTCTTACTTTCAGAGGAGTAAGACCACTTGGTATATTCCACCTATTTTATTGTTTACACATGGTTGAGCATTGATTGCCCTATAATGCTTGCCATTTTGAGAGCCTTGGAGAGATTGTTACTCCTTAGTTTAATTAAATAATTTATAAATTTTTGTGTGAGTACATTTATGCTATTGAGACACTAAGTGATGGTGGTCTGTGAGCAACTTTTTCATGTTGACAACATATCAAAGTCATTTTATGTTGGGCATGGTGAAAGGTTGTTTGACCCTTACTTAGATGTTATAATGGTAGTAGTTGAATTATTCCTATGTTTGTCATAGTGTTAGGTTATTCAACTCTCCCATGACCAATGGTAGGAATCAATGGAGTAAAACATACTGTTGTTAATGTAATATTTTGGTGGGCCTTATTATGATGTGAAAATTTTCTACTAGTTTTATATTTTTAAATGCTTAGTTTCAATTAAATGTTTGTTTTTTGTATTTAGAACTAGGAGTATCCTTAGGTAAGAAATGGGAATATGATTTTAGTTTTTTGGCATGGTATTTCCCTTATGTCAAACAACCTTACATATTCACCCTTTTCTTGACCTTGTGATATAAACATGATCGGATCTAAGAGTCTTAAGCTTGAGGGTGTCTAGAGTAACAAATTAATGATGATAAAATGATGGGTGGTGAGCCTTGCTTCTTATAGATAGAATATGTTTGGGATTAAATGAAGAGAACCATTGAAGATTGACTGATCCTCCATTATTTAATTAGGACTTGAGATGTACCTTTTTACATGTAATTAGATGGATAAATTTTATCGTAGAATTAAATGATTTAGCATCCAACCTAATTGTAATATTATTAAGAAATAAAGAATTCAGATAATATTCCAACTAAGAATTAAAATATCAATTTCCTATATACTGAAACCTTAGTGTTAAATTGAGATGTAATTATTTTTCAATTCTTAATTTAAAGGATATTGGGAAGAGTCCTATATTTATCAAAAGTATTTATCCTTTGATGAACTTTCAAACAAATGAATATATTAATTTCCTTGCTTATATATTTATCATGAGTAACTAGTATTTAAAACATTATGCATATTTTTTATCCAAATGTCACGAGATTAAATGAATGAAATTTATCTTATTGAGAGAAACTCAAGTAATTAACTGAGTTTATTATTGGGAACAACATTATAGCTTGACTAAATAGTTATAATTTAGATGATTACTCTATTAAAATATGTTTTGTGGATGAGTATTGGATTGAGGAATTTATAAAATTTTAAGCTAGAAACCTTCCTCATAACAAAACCAACTTCAAACCAGAGGAGAGGTACTATTAATATTCCTTGTTCAAGCTGATTTTTCTCCATAGCAAATTAAGTCATTTGACCCTATATTTCTTTGAATAGGATTAAATGAGCCAAGGTCCATTACCATCTTAATCATTTTACTAAGACTTTAAAGTAGTCCACATTATGAGTGGATTTCATTTTTACCATTTATTTTTTAATGATAATTTGAGTATCTCAGATGGGTTACATGTTTGGATAAACCATTGAGAAGATTGGTTTAGCATTGAAAGAATATTACTTTGGCACATTGTTTTTATATTAACTATGTAATGATGGCCATGATTGAATAGTATATACTTGGGATGAAATAATCTAACTAGTTTAAGCTATCAAAAGAAACTTGTGTAGACATTTATATTTCCTTAGTCAATTCCTAACTCTCTGAATCATTACTAAGTTTCACTCTAGCTCAAGCCTTAGTCAATTTATGACTTCAACTACACCTAGTCTTTCCTTTGTATAGACAAAAGTTGTATGGTAAAATTTATTGCATAGATTTTTTGCCTTTATCTCTACCTTAGTCAATTATTAAGCTATTTGCATAACATTCTACCTAAATTGATCCCTTTATAGATACTCATTCATTGGCTTGAATCTTGACTTCATCATTTTATAAACTAACCCTTCCACAACATTTTACCTTAGCTAATTTATTGACTTGGATGTCTGTTTCTTTTTTAACTTAGTGAATTTCATGACATTAATGAGTTAGTTTAAAGGAAGCCGTGCATCACCATTTTGATAAATTTAGAGTGACATCAACATGGTTTGATGTATGGATAGTACCACATTAGTTGGTGAGTGGGATGTTATTATGTGGCATCATCTTGGTGAACCATGATCCTAGAAAGGACCATATAGAGTGTAGAGCCTCTAAGATGGAAGTTGAATGGGATATTGCCACATGGCATCATCTTATGAACCTAAAATCTTAGAGAGGAATGTTTAGAGTGAAGAGCCTCAAGGTAAAGGGAAAGAAAAATGTTTCCACATGGCATCATCTTAGTGGACTATAATATCAGAGTCAACCATAATAAGAGCCTACCTATGGCATAGTGGGATGTTTACATGTGTCACCATCTTGATGTCACATGATCCTAGAGTTGATTATACAAGGATCTTTCCTCAAGGATGGTGAGATAGTAGGATGTTTCCATGTGGCATAATCCTAATGATCTATAGTCTTGTTAAAGTTTATACTAATGGAAAAGCTTATAGTATAGTGGTTTAGTATGATGTTATTATGTTGTATCATCCTGATAATATTTAGTCCCAGTGTTGTAAGTACAATGTGAAAGCTCATCAGACTAGTGGGTAAGTGGTATAATTTCATGTGGTAAGAGAGGTCCATAGTATCTTTGAGAAAAGCTAGCATAAAATTTCCACAAGAACAATGATCTAGTTTTAAATTGATGATCATTTAGATGTCATAAACACAATAATATTTAGTGTGAGCTCATGGAGAATTATGATTGTTGGCCAAACTAATCATTACTATGTCCTTTAGATTTACGACATGCTCTATTTATCAAATTATGGTAGTGGTAGGGATTACATGAGTGTTATGATTAACATGAATTCTGGTATATGTCTTTATGTTTGTGGTTGGGTTTTTATTTTTTTTCTATTTCATGATAATTGTTTAATAAAAAAAGGGTAGGACATTTTAGTATCAAATTTCAAGTTATAACACCAGGAGATGTAGGTAATTTAAATTACTTTCATCTTTCTAGTTTTTACATATAGTCTAATGTCCTACCTATTTGTATGCATAATGATAGGAGGATGTTAAATGCATCATGATGAGGATACCCTTGGTGAGAATGATCATAAAAATAAGTAATTAGTAAATTAAATTAGACCCTAACTCCTCTTATTCATGTAACAAATGTGTGATGTCTTATAGGAGAGATTACCTATGGTTCAACATGAAGAAAAAAGGCACTCTCCATGACATTAAAAAAATGGTGAATAATAATTTGAAAGAGAAAAAGAGAGGTTTATGAGTCCTCCCCTTTACCATTCAAATGGTGATAGAGTGTTTCATAATCATGGTGAGTAAAGGGAGAGCTGAGACATGGACCATATCATAGACTTGTCTTTGGAGATTTAATGAAATATTTCATTAGGCTAAGCCCTCTTATATTTGATGGTAATTAGGAAGGATTTGTCATAGAATCTTGGATGGAAATCATGAGAGGATGTTTTAATTTTTATGATTGTGACTATAATGGGAAGGCCAATTTGGTAGCTCATCTTTTTAGAGATTTAGCTAAGATGAGGTAGGAAGGAGAGGAGTAGAAGCCCCACTTGAGACCATCTAACATCACTTGGGAATTATTCAAAGAGAATTTTAGAGCATGATACTTATTCCATCAATATGTGCATAAGGTGGATTAATTTCATTACCTTAGACAAGGGAGTGGAACTATTACTTAGTATGAGTGTTATTTTATGGATTTGATTAGATATTTTTAGGGATACACAAATGAGACAATCCAAGTCAACATGTTCATTATATACCTTAATTTAGATCTAGCTAGTGTAGTGCACATTTTAGCTCCCTTAACCCTGGAAATATTTTTTGAAAAGTCCTACTTAGATGAGGAGTCTTGTGGAAGGACTTTAGATATAGAATAAAAGATTCATGGAAAATTTCAATCTCAATGCAACTCGATGTTGCAAGGTGTGTAGCTTGTACTTAGGGAAGGTTGGAAGGTAACTCAATCAAACTTTGGGCCCCCATAATAAAAATAATTTGAAGGATATCATTTTTGCCATATTAAAATTAGGAAATAGTTGGATAAATACCTATGAAGGTGAGGTGATGTTAGACCTTGAGAGTATTAGTAGTTTGGGACTACATTAACCCAATAGTCTGAGTAGACAAGACCATCAAGGTCAACTTCTTCTTTTTGACCTAGAACAACTGGAGCTCCTTCAAGGTGAGACCAATAGAAGGGTCCTCATTTAACTTGTGGGTCTACATAGCATTATGCATGATATTATCCTCTTGGACCATCATTTTCTAGTAAGTAGAAGACCCTAATGTTAGAGTAGATAGTGGTGATATGGGTTGAGGACATATTATTTTTGCAATGGTGGATAACCACCAAGATAAACACCAAGCAATGGTCATTGAGACCGTAGGTATGATTTTAGGAATTTAAATAGTAGCTTTATTTAATTTAAGAGCATCATACTCTATTTCTTCTTCTATCATGGACTATTTGGGGTTGGTGGAAGTTTGACAGTTGGAAAGTTGATTAGTTGAGTTGGCCTCTATGTCTAAAATGTCTATTAGCTCCCTAGTGAGTAGTTATATATTAGACCTTGGTGTCTTTTCCACTATAGTTGACTTATTCAGTATTATGTTATGAACTTATGATTTTATCTTAGGTATGTATTAGCTTGTGTATCATAAATCCATGTTAGATTGTCATGATAAGGTTATCAAAGGTGAACATTACCTTGGGATGCCTATGGTATTATATATAGTTAAGATACTTATTTCAATTTAGATTATCAATATAATGAAAATAAAAAGAGTGTAAGGAGAGGTTTTCAATTAGTTTCTATCATGATAAGTGATAGGTCATATGAGTTAGAGAATGATTCTATGAATGACCATCTTATTCTATGGGAATTTCTTGATTTGTTTCCAGATGGATTGCCCAGTATACGTCCTCCATAGGAGATTGATTTTTATATTGAATCGATACTTGAGGATGAGACCATATTAAAATCACCATATAGAATGACCACCCTAGAGTTTTGTGAACTCAAATTATAGCTTGAAAAACTCTTGGATAAATGATTAATTCATCCTAGTGTGTCCCAATGGGGAGAACCATTCATCTTTGTGATGAAAAAGGATGGATCTATTTGGTTTTGAATTAATTATAACCAATTGAATAAGGTAATGATTAAGAATCATTATCCCTTACCTAAAATTAATGATTTGTTTGATCAAATTTAGGGATTCAATGTATTTTCAAAAAAATATTTGAAATATAGATACCATTAGTTTCATATCACAAATCCTAATATTCACAATACTACATTTTAAATGTTGTATGGGCATTATAAATTCATAGTTGTATCATTTGGTTTGAATAATGCTGCATCAGTATTCATGAGTCTTATGAATGGAGTGTTTTGCTCTTTTTTGGATCAATTTATGTTGGTGTTTATTAATGACATTATGATCTATTCATAGAATTAAGAGGAGCTTAAAAACCATTTAAGGCACATCCCATAGGTCTTAATATAAAAAAAATTATTTGGAAACTTAGAGAAGTGCAAATTTCATAGTTTGAGGTGAAATATCTTGGGCACATCACTTTAGGTGAAGTAATATCTATGGATCTTACCAAGATTTATGCCATTATGGAATGGCCAACACCCTCTAACATTGTATAAGTTCAAAAATTCATAGGATTAGAAGGATATTATTTATTATTTATTGAGAATTTATCTCACATTATGAATCCCATCACTTCACTTCAAAAAAAGTTGAATAATTTTTTTTGGACAATAAGGTGTGAGGAATCTTTTCAATTATTGAAAG